>CM046815.1:9340442-9473338 GCA_025617385.1 Murraya koenigii | reverse complement strand
TGCAAGTTAAAAAGTTTTCCACGGATGACCCAATCTGAGTAACTTTTACATCACCTATCTCGCACTATATCCCTTATGACATGATATTTCCTTTCAATGTGTTTTTGTTTCTTGTAGTTCCTTGGTTCTTTTGATTGAGCCACTGCACCACTATTGTTACAAAATAATTTAAATGGTGCACTTGCAGTAGATACCACCTCAAGATCTTGAAAGAACTTGTGGAGCCATACTGCTTCTTTTGCAGCCTCAGATGCAACCACATATTCAGCTTCTGTTATGGAGTCTGCGATACATGATTGTTTCACACTCCTCCAACTTATAGTTAGAGACTCTTGATTTGAAAGTAGTAGCAGCAGTAGCAAGTCCGCATGCATAACGCTGGAAGGAGTTAGCCAATTCATTAAGGCTATGAGCATATAATTCTGTAAAATAATCATTTTTTATATGCTTTGTGAACTCCTTAACATAAAGAGCCACAGAATTGGCTTGCTCTCTCAGTCGTGACGACTGAGTCCTACCAGTAACAAGAATAAGGGCAGCAGAATCTTTTAAAGATGTATTATCGACCCCATTTTCCACATTATAAAGGGGGAAGAGGAGGGAAATTCTTAATAGGGGAAGCAATTTGGTCAACTTTTGACCATTTCGGTGGCGCAGAAAAGCTAGTCAGAGTGTTAATAGTGTTAAAACACTTTTTTAACCTAATAATAATACTGCTGCTCATTTTTTCTTCTTAAGACATCAGATCAAACATAATCAGGCAGCTTAAAGTCAATAATTCTTTACACAGACTAGTGTTGTCCAAAGCGGTATCTACATGCAATTTCAATTCCTCCCTAATCTTATAAGACTCGCTCCAGGAAACTAAGAAGTTAAAAAAAGAAAGAAAGAAAAGATAAAGAAATAAACCAAAAAAGAAAATGTTATGAGTAGCAAATGATTCGGAGTGCAAAAGTGAAGGGATTTGGGTATCTTCACCAGATGTGGAGGCCGTTCACCCCCAACGAAAAAGAACTTGCTTTTCCAATTGCCACCAGATGTGGGGATATCGGTAATAGGTTTTTTTTTTTCCTTTGAACTAAGCATGAAATAATATCAACCCGTATTTTTTTGGACTATTTTTAATTGATTCAAATTCTTTATTTCATCCATAATGGGTTTACCTATATTACACCATTTCTAAAAAATAAATAAACCAGATAAAACCTCTATTCATTAGGATTTAACTAGACTCAAGCTAAGTGCAGTTGTGATAATACCCGAGCAAAATAAGGTTGCAAATGCAACTTAACACCTAGTTTAAAACATCAAGATAGAATATGACATATCCTCAGAGAGGGCGACTAAGAGAGTTACTTTTACTAGGAACCCGGAGATCGACATTACTAGAGATGCTATACATTTCCCTACGTCTATCTAAATCTTTTTAAGAGATCTCACATCTCATATCATCAATGACATATGACTCAACTTCTGTTATATGACCAACCTTCTGTTTTTTAACTGGTCTAGATTCTTCAAGGACTTCGTGCTTGACAACACTCTCATCATCAATACTGATAATTTGACTAGAATTTGGGTTTTCCATTATATTCTCTTTACTAGATTGGGTGTCACTAGAAGAAGAGGATTCCTCAGGAGTCACCTTTCTGAGGTTTTATTTAATACGCAAAAGATCAATGGCTTCCCTATGATCCACTTCTATTGGGTTGCAAGGGCTTGAATCATGGTTTATAATAGCAGCAATCAAAGAACCAGGCAAAAGATAAAAAGGAAGAATAAGAGAAGGAGAAGTTCATAGATTAGTACTTGAAAATGATTCTGTGAGTGTTAATCGTGATAATTGACACGACTTAAAAGTGTTTGATTTACTCCCAAGTATAAGAGTGCCTAGTTATAATATAACCCAGTGAGTCGAGAGTCAAACCACAGGTAATTTTAAATTTAGTAGTCTATTATTAAATAAAAATTAATAGTAGAAAAATAGATTACCTGTATAAAAAGTACTAAGGCTACGGGATTCACTCTTGGAATTTAAATTATGTTCATAATAATCTCTAATATTTATATTTTATATTTTATTTACTAATTAAATATTATGTCATTTAATTCTAACTAACCAATTTTATGGATGAATATGAGAATGGAATACATGATGTGTCACAACTAAATTGTAATGTCGACATAATGTCAAAATATGATATAAATCCAATAAGATTTTAAGTTTATAAATTAATATGACATAAAAATATTCAGCAAATAAAAATACAAAATATTAAATATTAAATAAAATAAACTTTGAACTTACTTGAGAGAAAAATTAATTTCATAATTTAAATCCTTGAGTTTCACATTTACCCTAACTTAATAAATTAGCCACTCATATTGAAAAGAAAAACACTCATTTTATTTGACAAACTTCTAAAATATATTACAAAAAAAATTTTAAGAACTTGAAACAATAAAAAAAGAAAATTTAAAAAATTCAGTTTCACCATTTCCTTTCTCTTCTTTTTCTTTCTTTCCTTTCTCTTCTCTTTTTCCTCTCTTTCTTTTCTTCTCTTTCTCTTCTCCTTTCCGCCGCTGCTTCTCCTTTTATAGAAAAAATAAAAAGGAACTATTTATTATTTTATTATTATAATATTATATTATTATAATATATATTATTATATTATTATATATTATATATAATTGAGAGATTCAATCTCTTTATCTTTTCTTTCTTTTTTAAAAATTTTTTTGTTTTTAATATATATTATTTATTTACTATTATAAAGCAGCTTTTTTTTTTCACTCATTTTTTAGTCTGATCTCTCTTCATTCTCAAAATATAACTACAATAATAAAATATAACAATTAATATAAAAAATAACATAATAAAATAAAATTTACATAAAATTACATATGAGGAACATTAAGATAAAATGTAAGTTATGTACACATTAATTAATACTTTAAATGAAAAAATAATAATTTAAACCTTTATAAAATATACACTTTCTAAGTACTAATCATACCCCCCAACCGGCTTATTGCTAGTCCCTAGCAATTAAAGTGCTATTTTAAATAAAGAATTATAAAATTCACCCGCAAGTTAATAGTTGTTCATCTATCTTCTAAACTACCAAATAAATAAATTCTCCTATTTATTTATTTTAGTTTTTGTCATTCACTCATTATCTAAGATATCATCAAACCTTCTTTTGTGCTCAAAAAAATTAACACAATACTTATGGGGCTTCATTAAAAGAAAATAATATTATTTTATTCTAGTGATTTATCAGAGATAATATCTTTATTAGGCAATAGATTATTCATACAATTTAAAATATTACATCTTCAATCCATATAGCGAGCTTTTGGGCCAATGACTTCCAGACCAGTTGGCCTTAGAGCACTAGGTGTTAAAACATCCATATGGACTTAATTACTCGGATTTTAGATAAATAAGCAAACAATATATCTGCAATCCATGTAGCGAGTTTTGGGCCAATTACTCCCAGATCAGTTAGCCTTAAGGCACTAGGTATTAAAACACCCCTACGGACTTAATTACTTGAGTTTCAGATATAGTAAAATTAAACACATTTCTTTTTTTTTTTTCTTTTTTTCTCTTTCATTTTTTTGTTTTTTCTTTTTTCTTTTTTTTTTAACATAACACACTTTCCACCACCTTAGAAATTATTGCAAAAAATTTTAACTTACAACCTAATAGCATGTGTCATAGTGTGTGTGTGAAAAGAATGATTTAATAATACGTGTTTAAATAAATAACTGACAAAAAGATTTAATTAATGATTATCAAGTGGAAAATTCATAAATTTGAGTAATTCAAAGAATACGGAACAAAAACAACTTAATATGAATTTTAAATTCAAAAAATAATATAGACTGGACTATTAGGATGCGTATCAAAAGTAGTAACTCTTTACACAGCCATCCTAGACAAAAAAAAAATTGTTGTTTTTGGATTTTTTTTATTTAAAGAAAAATAAACAAACACATATATTTACAATTTACATCAACTATCCCCACCCTCCAACCTAATCTAAACATTATTCTTAATATTTTATAATTTAAAGATATGCATGCAAAATGAGAAACAGAGAAAATAAACATAAAAAAAGAAGTAGAGAATATCATACCTGAACTTGTTGTAGAAGCTTAGAATTTTTTTTTTGAAAATAAATAAATAAAAGACTCTAAGATTAAGAAGATGTATTTCTAGAACCACTCACTCCATATTCGGCCATCTTCGACTCAAAATTTATCCAAAGTTAGTCTTTACAAAAAAAAATAATAAAAATATCACCAGGATTGACACATTCCACAATTGTCGACTATTTCCTCCCCATAACCTAAATGAGACATTGTCCTCAATGTTTTAAAGGAAAGGAGTAGAGTTTAGAAGACATCACATAACACTAAAAAAAAAATTACAAATGGAGATTTAAATCTAATTTGCACTTCTTACTACTGTTACTGTTATCATCTTCAGTTGACCAATCCAATGCCAAAGTCATGGGTTCTGGCTTCGGTTTGTAAGCTTGTAAAAGATCAAGTAATTCATTAGCGGTAGAAGCACAAATAAAAATTTTTAACCGAGGAGGAATAAGATAATTGTTAATTGCATGGTTAAGAAATGTGAAAAAGCCATTATAAAAATTATTAACATTTAACAAACCAATGGGTTTCTATTCAAATAAGCCCAAGACGTAAATGTAATTAGTGCCTCCAGAGTTGCAAGATCGCCTGGCAAAAAGATGAAAGAATCAGCATGATCTAACATTTTGGATATTCTTTCTTGCATACCTGAGACAACTAACTCTTCTCCAGTTGGTGGGCTAGGTAGACATCCTAGAGGTTTAAGGGCTTTTGGGATGATTCCTAGCACTTGACTTCCTCTAGTGAAGTTTGGATAATCCATGGTCACCTCCTCCATATATTAATTGTAAGTTTCTCTCTGCTATGACACGACCAAGATCTACAGCTACCTCAACGAATTCCTTGTACTTTCCATAGCGAAACCCAGAATGCACACAAATATTTTTGTATTGTCTACTCGAAGATATCGCCTTTAGAATAATTTTCAAAAATAATTTGTGAAAGTTTAAAATAAAAGCACATATTTAAAGATAGAGATATTGATAAACATATGTAAATGGAGTGGTGTATTTATCAAATGACGTGTGAACCTTTGGCTTATATTTCAAAAGTAAACAGATAAAACAAACAGTAAAAAGAAAAAAAAAAGTAATCACACTATTATAAGTAATAATGCATAAAATAAAATATTATTAAAAGAAAAAGAATATTTACTGGTAGTTGCGACTATGGCTCACATCTTCCTTTGGTTTTAAGTCCAGTAACGGCTTGAATGCCCTCTATGAGTCGAGGATAGGCTTCCCATCCAGTTTTCTTATAAATTGGCAAACATGGACTTTTTGATTCAGATTCCCAAGACTAAACTGTGCGTTTTCTTTTTGGAATAGTTTCAAATACCTTTGAATTGAATGTTGTACATATCCGCTTCGATACGTCTCAAGAGATCATAAGATATCATCTAACGATTCTTTACTCATGCCATCTTTAACAAATTTAATTTTATCTTCACGAGTATCAGAAACCATTCCTAAAGATTTACAACGCGGGTTCTTGCAATTACGTCTTACACAATTACGATAATTAGAGCCAGGTTGTTTAGCTCTTCTCTTTTTAGCGTATGTACTTTTTCCAAAACCAGACATGTAAGAAATAAATGGATCAGAAAACTCACTTGCTAATTGAACCTTTGCTTCAATTAACCAACGAATGTCAAAAGGAATGCCATGGATCATTAACAAATGTAGTCGTTCACAGCGAGTTTTGTAAATTTTCCTGAGGGCATTCTAAGTGAGAAAAGGAACACGCTTATGCAGTTTTTGATGTATTTCTTCCATGTTTGGTTTTTGAGGTTTCAGTTATTATGGGAAGTTGAAAATACTGACTTAAGAAGTCACGGAGTACTGTTATCCACCATTTATACAGAAAAAGTAAATTAAAACACACCAAAGAAATAAATCAACTCTGAAAAATCAATTCAAATGTGAAAATAAACAAAATACAATGAAAAGAAAAAAATAATAAAATAAAATAATTGAAACTTACATTCATCTTCTTATTGCATTAACTTCAAGTTTCAACTGAACGTTATAAATACCTTCCTCTATTTCCCAAAGTTGTCTTTCTAGGTCTTCAACATATGACACAAACTCTGGTGGTCGTTGATCCCATATTGAATGTGATTTACAACTTCATATCAGTCCTGCTAAGTGAAATTTTACACGTAAAAGAGTTTTAAGATGTTTCAAGATGATCTTTCTAATTGAGGTATTCATGACATATAATAAGAGAAAACATAATTGTTAAACAAACACGCTTAAGTAAGAAATATTATATGCTTAATAAATATGCGGTCTGAAACTAAAAATAATCAAATAATCAAATAATAAAACAGAAAAGAAATATATATATATATATATATATATTAGTCACACATTAAACATTTAATTAAGATTTGGTAGGTCACTCAAATTGATTTTGGTGTCTTCTTCATGTAGTTGGAATTCCAGATATGGTTTTAATCTTTGACTATTAACTTTAAATGTGACACCGTTCTTTGGATTCTCGATTTCTACGGCCCCGTATGGATATACGTATTTTACAACAAATGGGCCACTCCACCTTGACTTTAATTTCCCTTGAAACAAATGAAGACGAGAATTATATAGCAAAATTTTTTAATCAATTTCAAATATTTTTCTAAAAATTTTTTTATCATGAAAAACTTTCGTTCTTGCTTTAATAATTCTTAAATTTTCATATGCATCATTTCTCAATTCTTCAAGTTCATTCAATTGCAATTTACGCACATTGCCAGCATCATCAAGATTTGAATTAAAAGCTTTAACAGCCCAAAATGATTTATGCTTAAGTTTAACTGGTAAGTGGCAAGGCTTACCATAAACTAACAGATAAGGTGACATTCCTAAAGATGTTTTAAATGCAGTGCGGTAAGCCTAAAATGCATCAGTCAGTCGAAGAGACCAATCTTTTCGACTTGGGTTAACCGTCTTTTATAAAATATGTTTAATTCCCCTATTTACTAATTCAACTTGACCATTTATTTGAGTGTGATAAGGAGTAGCAACTTTATGCGTAATTCCATATTTTTCATTAAAGACTCAAATGGTTTATTACAAAAATGCTTACCTCCATCAGTGATAATAGCTCGAGGGATTCCAAATCTGCTCAAAATATTTTCTTTTAAAAAGCGAATCACAGTTTTGTGATCATTGTGCCGACAAGGAATAGCTTTAATCCATTTTGAAACATAATCAATAGCAACCAAAATATAAACAAATCCAAATGATGATGGAAAATGGCACATAAAATCAATTCCCCAACAATCAAATATTTCAATGACAAGAATGAGATTTAAAGGCATCATATTTTGCTTTGAGATTGACCCTAACATTTGACAATTCTTGCACATTTTACAAAATGCATGTGAATCTTTAAATAATGTAGGCCAATAAAATCTACACTGCAATATTTTTGCAGCTGTTTTCTTTGAAGAGAAATGGCCACCACAAGCTTCAGAATGACAAAATTGAATGACACTACTTACCTCATTGTTCGATACGCATCTCCAAAAAATTTGATCAGAACCGTACTTGAATAAGTATGGATCATCCCAGTAAAAAATTTTTACCTCTGTTAAGAATTTCTTCTTATCCTAGGAGTTCCACTCAGATGGCATTTCACCTGTTACAAGATAATTAACAATGTTAGCATACCAAGGCATATTGTGCATAGAAAACAAGAATTCATGAGGGAAAGAATCATTGATAGGTGTTGTATCAATTGAAGACTCATTTGTAAGTCTTGACAGATGGTCTGCAACAACATTTTCAACACCCTTTTTATCCTTGATTGTCAAGTTGAATTCTTGGAGTAGAAAAATCCATCGTAATAATTTTGGCTTGGCATCCTGTTTAGACATTAAATATCTAATAACTTCTTTTTTTTGACCCAAAACAGTTCCAACGGCATAATCGCTAGTATCACACATTAGTTCAAAAGGTAAAGTCCAATCAGGGGATTGCATTATAGAGGTTGTTGTTAAAAGATTGATTATTTTTTAAAAGCTTTCTGACAATCTTCGGTCAATTCAAATAGTGTGTATTTAATCAAGAGGTTACAAAGTGGTTTAGATGTAACACTAAAGTTTTTTATAAACCTCCTATAAAAACCTACATGTCCTAAAAAGGATCGAACTTCTCTCATTGTCTTTGGTGATGGTAATTTTGAGATGACTTCAACTTTGGTTTTATCAACTTCAATTCCTTTAGAAGAAATGACATGTCCTAAAATAATTCTAGAAACAGTCATGAAATTGCATTTTTTCCAATTTAAAATAAGTCCTTTTTCTTTACACTTTTTCAAAACTTTTTCTAGATTATCAAGACAATTATCAAAAGAATTTCCAAACACAGTTAAATCATCCATAAAAACTTCCAAGTAATTTTCAACCATGTCACTAAAAATGCTTAACATGCATCTTTGAAATGTTGCAGGAGCATTACAAAGTCCAAAAGGCATTCTCCTAAATGCAAATGTTCCAAATGGGCATTTGAATGTGGTCTTTTCTTGGTCTTATAAGGCTATAGGAATTTGATAATAACCTGAGTAGCTATCAAGAAAGCAGCAATATGGGTGTCCTGCTACTTTCTTAAGAATCTGATCTAGAAATGAAAGGGGAAAATAGTCTTTTCTAGTGGCATCATTTAATTTTCTATAATCAATGCACATGCGCCAGCTAGATGGGATGCGTGTTGGGATTAGTTCACCTTTTTTATTTTTTACAACAGTTACTCCAGATTTCTTTGGTACTACTTGTGTTGGACTTGCCCATGTATTATCAGAGATAGGATAGATAATTCCTACATCTAGAAATTTAAGGACCTCATTTTTTACTACTTCTTTCATATGAGGATTTAATCTTCTTTGTGGCTGACGGACTGTTTTAGCATTTTCCTCTAAGTGTATTATATGTGTGCAAATTAAAGGATTAATGCCCTTTATGTTTTCTAAGGTCCAACCAATAACAGTCTTATGCCTTTTTAAAATAGTGAGTAACTTAACTTCTTGGTTGCTTGTGAGTTGAGAAGAAATTACCACTGGATAAGTTTGCTGAGCTCCGAGATACGCATACTTTAATTTTTCTGGTAAAGGCTTTAGTTCAAGCTTCGGTGCTTCATTTTCTTTTGTCTTTTCAAGTTGTCTCATGTCTTCAAAGTCCAATTGATTGTTGCCATCTTCAGGTACCTATGTAGAATTAAGTGTAGAACATATATTAGTAGTATCACATTCCAAATCTTTACTTGATTCAAATGAACTAACAAAACAAATTTCCATAGAATTTGAAAATTTTTCATCCTGAATGTGTTCTTCAATGATTGATTCAATGAGTTCAAAATCCTCAGTCTCATTTTCTTCATCTTTTTTATCATGAGGTTGTTTACACATGTTGAATACATTGAGTTTCAACTTCATATTGCCAAATGATAAATTCATCACTCTATTCCTGCAATTAATCAAAGCATTAGTAGTAGCTAAAAATGGTCGACCTAATATTACAGGAATTTGCTTGCATTCATCAATAATTGGTTCAGTTTCTAAGATAATAAAATCTACAGGATATATGAATTTATCAACTTGAACCAATACATCTTCAATTATCCCTTTTGGTACCTTGATTAACCTATCAACAAGTAAAAGAGTAGTATATATAAGTTTTAACTCACCAAGATTGAGTTGTTGGTACATAGAATATGGAAGTAAATTAACACTAGCTCCAAGATCAAGTAAAGCATGTTCAATTTTATAGTTCCCAATAATACAAGAAATAGTTGGACAACCAGGATCTTTGTATTTCAAAGCATTATTAGTTGAGAGAATGGAACTTACTTGTTCTGTAAGAAATGCTTTCTTTTGTACCTTGTGTTTTCTTTTTACAGTGCACAAATCTTTCAAAAATTTAGCATAAGATGGTACCTGTTTAATGACATCTAGCAAAGGAATGTTAACTTTTACCTGCTTGAAGACTTCATAAATCTCTAGGTTGTGGTTTGATTGCTTTGGTTTGATCAATGCTTGAGGGAATGGGGGTACAGGAGGAGATTTGGTTATTTCTTCGTGAATTATTGATTCGTCATGCACTACTTTACTCTCTGAAATTGAATCCTTACCAATTTTATGAGGATCAAGAATGTGTTCGTCAAGCACTACTTTACCACCACGGAGAGTTATAACCGATTTAACTTGGCTTATGTTTTGGTTTTCAATACTACCCATATGAGGATGTTTTTTACTTTTGGGATTTGGTTCAAATTGAGAAGGAAACTTACCTTTTTAATGAATGGTAAGTGCTGAAGTAAGTTTTGAGATGGTTTCTGTCAAGTTGGTCAATGTTTGCATAGTTTGATTATTAATTGACTATTGTTTTTCAATGAATGAATACAATGTGTCTTCAAGAGTTTTTCTGGGTGGTGGGACATAAGGTAGGTAACTCTGAGGATTTTGAAAATTCTGGAGTGGTGGTTATGCATGATTGTCATTCCTCCAACTGAAATTTGGATGGTTTCTCCAACTACTGTTGTATGTTTGTGAATATGAATTGGGATTCGGCTTTTTGAAATTGTCTATGACATTCGCTTGTTCATGCAAACTTTCTTTCAGAGCTGGTAAGGTTTGACAATTCTACGTGAAATGATCAGTAGAACTGCAAATATGACATGAAACATCTTGAACAGATTTAACATAATCATTCTTTTTCGACTCTAATGCTTCAACCTTTCGAGCTAATGATGAAAATTTGACTTGAAGGTCATGGTCTTCCTTAAGGTTGTACATGCCTCCACCAATTGGTAATGGTTGAGGTTTACTAAATGACTCATAAGAACCAACAATGATCTCAGATGTTGTGCATTTTTAACTAATTGGTCAAGATAATCTAATGCATCATCAGGATTTTTATCTCTAAACTCACCATTACACATCATTTCAACAATCTGTCTACTTTGGGATGTTAGTCCCTCATAGAAATATGACACTAACCTCTATGCTTCAAAACCATGGTGTGGGCAAATGTTAAGTAATTCTTTATACCTATCCCAACACCGGTAAAAAGTTTCTCCTTGTTTTTGAGTGAAAGTGGTGATTTGCCTTTTGAAAGAATTTGTTCTATGGGGTGGAAAAAATTGTTCCCATAGAACAAATTCTTTCAAAAATTGTTCTTGCATGTTATTTCATGTTCTTATTTTTTCGGATTTGAGGTTTTGTAGCCTAGTTTTAACTTTATCGCTTTATCTTTTAGTGAAAAAGGAAAAAGCTTTAATCGAATTATATTCATGCTACAATTTTGGTCTGCGCATGTATTACAAACTTCCTCGAAATCTCTTAAATGCAAGTATGGATTCTCATATTCGAAACCATGAAATGTTGGTAAAAGTTCGATAATACCTGGTTTAAAATTGAATCGAGATGCTTTAGGAGGAAATGCTATACACGAAGGTGTTCCAGTTCTTGTTGGATTCATGTAATCTCTCAAAGTTCGTGGTTGATTCTGATCGTGTTCATATTGCTGAGAATGATTGTTTCCTTGATCAATTTGTGGATTAAGCTGGTTCAAAATTTTTCACCGTGGATTTCTTCCATGATTGATGGTGGTGATTGAGATATTCGAACTAACCTGCCACTTGAAGTTCGAGACCAACGTCTCATACAATGATGATGATGTGTGTATGTGAAATTATTTAATGCACAAGCAGATAAAGAAAAATAAAATAAAATAAAAATTACAATTGAGATAAATAAAATAAAAATAAAAATAAACAAACTGAAAATTAAATGTGCAACAAATATAAATGTACAAAAGATAAAATTATAAAATTAAATAAAAAAGTAGGTGGTTGAACCAGCCTTATAAAATAATAAAACATAAAAAAATAAATGCGGAAAAAAAAATTACACAATTTATTATACAAGAAAATTAAATAACAAAAAAAATAAATAACAGAAATTAAATAACAATAAAGGCGGTTGAACCAGCCATAAAAATAAATTTAGAAATTAAATTGCAGAAATTTAAAAGTCTAAATCCAAGTTCATGTCCATGTCCATTCAGTCCAAATTGAGTCCAAAAGTACAAGGAAGGTCAAGTCATAAGTCTAAGTTTAATTCAGTTCAGTTTTTTTATTTTAGGTTAAATTTTTTTTATATTTTATAATATTTTTATAATTTTAAGAGAAAGAATGGGTTTAATTGAAATTTTACAATAAAAACAAAAGATTAAGTGACAGTGATGACAGAATTTATATATATATATATATATATATATATATATATATAATGACACTAAATTTTTGAAATTTTCTCGGCAACGGCATCAAAAATTTGACACGACTTAAAAGTGTTTGATTTACTCCCAAATATAAGAGTGTCTAGTTATAATATAACCCAGTGAGTCTGGGGTCGAACTATAGGAAATTTTAAATTTAGTAGTCTATTATTAAATAAAAATTAATAGTTGAAAAATAGATTATCCGTCTAAACAGTTCTAAGGCTACGATATTCACTCTTGGAATTTAAATTATGTTCATAATATTCTCTCATATTTATATTTTATATTTTATTTACTAATTAAATATTATGTCATTTAATTCTTAACTAAGCAATTTTATGGATGAATATGAGAATGGAGTACATGATGTGTCACAACTAAATTGTAATGTCGACATAATGTCAAAATATGATATAAATCCAATAAGATTTTAAGTTTATAAATTAATATGACATAAAAATATTCAGCAAATAAAAATATTAAATATTAAATATTAAATAAAATAAACTTTGAACTTACTTGAGAGAGAAATTAATTCAATAATTTAAATCCTTGAGTTTCACATTTAGCCCTAACTTAATAAATTAGCCACTCATATTGAAAAGAAAAACACTCATTTTATTTGACAAACTTCTAAAATATATTACAAAAAAATTTTAAGAACTTGAAAAAATAAAAGAAGAAAATTTAAAAGATTCAGTTTCACCCTTTCCTTTCTCCTCTTTTTCTTTCTTTCATTTCTCTTCTCTTTTTCCTCTCTTTCTTTTCTTCTCTTTCTCTTCTCCTTTCCGTCGCGCTGCTTCTCCTTTTATAGAAAAAATAAAAAGGAATTATTTATTATTATAATATTATATTATTATTATATTATTATATTATTATAATAATAAACCCAAGGCCTGTTAATATCAGTTTCCTTAAAACATATTTACCACATATTACTCAGTGCTGTTAGGTTTATTGGTATCTATTTTCCAGAATACAATGGGAACGAATTATTCAATTAGCACAAATGAATATTTCCAGCGAACTACAACTATGCAAAACTCGAGCAGAACAAAACAGAATAGGAGAGAAAAATAGATTACGAGTGTTTTTTTTTCTGTGTTGTGCTATGTGTAAAACAGACGAGGAAGACTGCCATTTTATAGTTACGAGAGTACATAACTGTTGAAGCAATTATTATATATTATTATATATATTTATATATATAGGTGTTATGATGTGCACTCGATGAACAATTTTAAGCCTGTTAACGTAATTCTCAGTCATTGTAAATTAACGCAAGGTAAAACTATTTGAACTCGTCCTCAACATAAAATATTAACATTTATTTAATTAGTTAAATAAATGATCTTATTTTAAATAACCAATTATTTAATAGAATTAGTAATTATTATGTAAATAATTATATAAGTAAGACATATAGCTCTTATTAATTAGTGTTTATTTAATTTTATAAATCAACTTTAAAATACTTTTTACTTCATTTTTTATTTTTAATAAACGAGTAATAAAAAAATATATTTTCAAGTGAAATCAATGTTTTCATAGTGTAGAATAGTCTCAAGTAATTTCACTGGTAATTATGAGACAACTTCTCTTATGAATTTGAAATAAAATTTTATTGTTGACAAGAAGCTCATAACCAATTATCAATCCAGATGTGAGACTACAATATAATCACATAATTTAGTCCAATTCACCCTTATCTTTTCTCTCAAACATAGCCTAAATGTATTATACTATTTATCAAAATTAAAGCTATGCCCTCTCGATAAGGCGGGAATTAATAAGAAAAAATATTAATAATAAACTTATAGTTATTATACTTATCTTAATACTTATACTTATCTTAATGTGTCTCACATAAAGTAACACTATTTTAAGAGATAGATTGGTAAGCAAAACTCAAATTAATATTTTAACATCATACTTTTTTAGGATTTGAACTGGGTTGATCAATTAATTAAAGACCATGGAGACATGTGTAATATAATTCCAATATCTAATGCATCACTCATAATAATATTATTGTTATTAATAGTACATGGGATAAGTTTAAATTAATATTTTCAGCAAATTGAGTGTTTCATATATGTAAGATAATTCTATGATCCATTGTGTCTCAACATCATAGTTTCTTGAGTGAATAACTCATGTATAAGAATTATTATTAACTCTTTTACACTAAACTTGAAATAATAATCTTATTATAAACAAACATTCATCAACAGAAACTTATATTTACAGTGGACAATTTTTGGCAAAGAAATTTTTATATTATCGTTAATAACTTTTACAATTTCCTGTGGAATTTTGCAAACATAATTTTGGGTGTCGAAAGTTTGTTCATAAGTTCAGATTTTGCTTCGTTTGTATGGCCGAGGAAAAAATAGACCAAAAGTATGTGGAGAAAGAGAGAGGAAGAAGAGAAACAAGTTGATTTCATTTTATAAATTTTTTTCAAACGGTTGCACATTTATTTCGACAATATATTATTATTGTTGGATTTCTATCTTCAAATCTAACAGTTCAGCTCAGTTAACTGTGCTAACAATATCTGCAACTTAGCCAGAGCCAATGTTGTGTTGTTTTGTTGTGTATAGACTTTAGAGCAACAATATTTGAACCTCTTCAATGTATCATTGTCAACCTCCAGTTTTCAAGCACACCCTAGTAGCAAGCACCAAGTCCGATGTCACCATCAGCACCGCCACATGACACGTTTGTAATCATGTCCTGTCAGTTTATTGAATTCCATTCTTCATTTTCATGTTTTATGGTCACAAGGAAGGTTTCATGTATTTTATTTCGTTTGGGATAATGATGTTATTTCTCAGCTGTAACAGAAGCGGGACCGCTGTGTATATTCATATTTATTCTGATTGTATTTGTAATACCAATCGTGTGTGAGTCATAGACATTCTCAAGGTAATGTGCAAGTATCGGCAGGATTGAGGAAACTAGTTCTGAAAAATAAATGTAATTTGTTATATGAAATTGTCCATTACTGGTTTCAAAACTCTTCTGAATCCTCATTTCTTGTTTTCAGACTTTATGGCTTTCCCTCCTGGGAAAGAGAAGAACCCTTATTTAAGGGTAAGGCTAGAAGGAAGTCAAAAATCAATAGAAAAGACCCCTTCCCAGCCGATGGGACTCTAGTCGGTCTTTTATTTCATCTCAAACTCGGATTAGGAAGAGTGTGCCCTTGAACTACAGATCAATCATAATAAACAATACAATAAAAGAAATGGATTCTTCCGGCGAGAAAAGAAAAAAAAAATGGGGGAAGAGGAGATTAAGGATAGTAACTCCACTCCCTAGATAGTGAACACAGATTCTTGTTTCATTTTCAATTCCTTTTGGGTCGAAAACACGGGCTACTTACTAAAAATTTATTAGTTACATTTGTAATATATATTGACGCAACAGAGAAGAGAAGAGAGTGCCATGATGCATATAACATAATGGGTTTTGTAAGTTCTTAAATATGAGAGATATAGCTGAACAGTTAGTTTTTTTAAAAAAAAAAACAGACAAACAAAAACAAAATCTTCATAAATAAATTATCAGACAGATGAATTTACAAATAATTTATAAAAGCTAATCATTGCAATTTAAAAAAAAATTTTGGGCAGACTTGCATTCCATATCCCCGAAATGTTTCTCTCTTTTAGCATAAGGTATTAAAGAAAACATTAAAGACTGAAAAACTTGTAGCAAGTACGAGAAACCTCTGTTTCATATAAATAAATAAATTAGCATGTGATATTCTTCTTACTTTTCTTCTTCCTTGAGGCAAAGCTGCTTGGTCCAATTTCTATGGACATTCTCTTTGTTCTGCAAAGCAAGATTTAAAAAGGCAATTTAGCAACAAAATACCATGGGAATGTGAAGAAAAAAAGTCAAAATCAGCAAAATATTTAAGGATGAAATATAGAAAACAATGAGGTAACACACCGTGAAGAAAGCTCTTCCGACTCCTTGCTACCATCTTCAACTGCACCTGAAGATAAAAAAAAATATAGTCAGATTACAAAATCTAGATTAAGGAGGACAAAACAGCTCAAAGTAATTCCCCAAAAGCACATAAGCTCTTGAAGAGATCCAATGATAGAAAATTCACTATGCCAGTTGCAGAAGATGATACAATCTATAATCAAATTTGTGCTAGGTGGTCCTTAATAACTCGAATGAACAGAATTATCTTCAAAATAATGCAGAGAAAGAAAGTCAGGAGCAAAGTTTAGCAACCCACACCTAGCTTACTCTCAATACATTTGGTCATTTGGTCACTATTCGACATGCTTATTCTCTTCACAGAATTTAAAAGTTTGGATATACAACTTCATGATCAAACCATTCTACCAGTTATATGCAGCCAACGCGAACCAAAACAGGGTTCAACTACAATCATGTTTCAAACTACAAATGGAAATTGATAAAGAAGCATCCAAGTGCATTTTAAACCTTTTTATTTTTATTTTAAATAATATATCTCTAACCACAGTTTTTCCTCACAATGCAATATAATTATCATTCTGTGCTTTTACACTATCTATTTCGAACCAGGCTAATGACATAGATAAAGAGCATAACATGGTATAAAAATCTTGACTCTCCAAGCAAAATAAGATATTTGCCCAGCACAAAGACTATACACACCTGTGCCATTTTCTTCATCACTTTCTGGCTCAGATTCTGAACCCGAACCCCATCGATCTCCACCGTCGTCAAAGTCCCAACGTTCACCCACTGGAGGCATCCAAAAGTCATCTTCTTCTGAATCACTCCCCTTGTCAGAAGACTCCCTTACTTCAGAAATAATTTCTTCAACCTCTTTCTTCTTCTTCTCCTTCTTCTTCTTCTTCTTTTCACCATTGGCATTTGGTTTTGGTTCTTCTTCTAGTTCTGCTTTATTTAATTTATCTATTTCCTTTTGCTCTGTACAAATTCATTTGTGTTTTAATAATTAGTTCGCATCTAGGACACCAGTATCCCTCAACTATAAAATCGTACAGATTGAGGCAATACATGAGACTGAGTAGGACATCAACTAGTAAAAACAAAGAACTAAATAACCAAAAACAAAAGCTCACCGAGCTTGTTGAGGAACCGTTTGCCATTGAGGTGCTTCCATATATGTTCTTCATTTTTGTTGACTGTATCACCAGTTAACTTACATATCAACTTTGCACTGGTAATCAAACAAATTGAAATAACATCAACATATAATAGCATGAATAAAACACCCACATTCACTTTGATGACTACAGAGACAAAAACTATTATTTCGTGATAGATTATAAACCATTCAATAGTTAAAGACCTGAATAAACAGAACCTTCCACTCAGATAAATCAGTCATAAACTAAAATCTTCCTTACAAATTGCTTAAAAGAGTTTAAAAACTTGAAATTTTAACTACTTCACCAGCTGGGTCCTTAAAGAAAGAGCTTAAAAACATTAAAAAGAAAAAAAAACATGAATTACACATCTATATGGATTATATCAAATCCTAAACCCTAATTAAAGGAAATTTAAAAAGACATACATAGATGTTTGAAAAGATGTAATATTGAATACCGGGAGAGTGGGTCTTGCTTGAACATGTTAAGAGGAGGCTTATTGTGGGACAAAGCGAAGTCGATGAGACCCAAACGGCACCGTTTGGACTGAGAATATGAGTCTTTGTCTTTGGCAAGCATCTCGTGACCCGTCTCCATGCACTTGAACCTGCCGTTTTCAAGCTCCATAAAAGTCGGCGAACCCAGTAGGTTGTTTCCTTCCTTTACCACTTTCTTTTCATCTTCGACCAAAGCCATTGCTGTTCCCGCTTCTTAGCTACTGCTACTGCAGCTTCCACCGTAATAGAGCGATTCTGTTTCGCGTTGCGTTTTTGGGTCGTTTCAGCAAACAGACGACGTTACTTTTGTTTGTTTTATGCCCATCATGTTATTCGAACGTTGTCGTTTTAATAGGGCATTTAGTAATTCCATTCCTATTTTAAGTTTTTCGATCTTACATCGTACTTCATCTTTGAGTATCTGGGGTCAGTCGCTTGAATTCAAATAGCTTAAAATTTTAATAATTTAAGTTAAAATAATCTCATCCCTCTTAGAGTTTATTTTTTTAATATTTAATATAGTTCTACTAATATTATAAATTTTTATTTTATAACTGAATAAATATATATATTTAATTTGAAGAAATAAAATGATACGATAGAAGAAAAAAAGAGAAGAATAGAAAGAAAATAAAAAATAAATAAATTTTATATCAAACTTAATAATAAAAATAAAATTGACACTCTTTTATACTCATTATCTCTTTCCTCATTTTTTTTTTATTTCTCTCTTTTCCTACTATTCTTTTCAACTAAACATTACCAAATACCCATAATCTATCCTAGTTATCACACAGCATCATCAATTGACAGAAAAAAAAAAAAACTCCAAAACCAATAGAAACGACAACCAACAAAAATAAACGGCGTCAAACAACAATAATAAAATAAAAATTAAAAAATAAAGGCAAAGTACAGAAAAAATAAAACAAAAAAAAAACGGCGCCGACTGGAGAAGAAATAGTAATAGAGGCATTAGAGAGCTGAAAACCAAGCTTAGAAATAAAATAATAATAAGAATAAGAAAAATCAATAGATGATGAAGGGCCAATTGCATATCCTCTACAGCCACCATACACTGAAGAGTCAATTTTAATGTCGATTTTTCACTAAATCACGTTGACTAAAGAGTTGCACGTTCACATTAGTCATTAAATAGCAGATAATTTTTGCGATTCTGATTACAATAAAAATCATGGTTACTCATAAAAAATTAAACCCATTTTAGTTATGGAGGATATTGAGAAATCAATAAATTTCAAAGATATTTTTGGTTTATGACGGGGAGACCCAAAAATGGCATAGCATGACATCAACTGTGTGCCAGATTTTCTGAATATTTTCAGTGAGATGCTGGTAAACACCATTGTTAACCCGCCAGAAGGTATCAAAATAAACGTCAGAAAAGAAAAATCCTTGATCATCAACAGTGAAAGCTTTGGAAATTTGCTACCGTTTGAGCTCTAGAGAGAGGATGTAGTCGTTATGCTAAAAATATTTATGTCGATGAATGTAATGAATTTTGAAGAGGTAAATTTTGTTTAGATCTGTTAGGTTTTACTAGTTGTTTTGGTTTTTGTTTTCTATTACTTTGAAAAATCACCTTTTTTTCTGCTGATTTGAAAATATTCTGAAATAACGCGAACATTATAGCAAAAGTCAATAGTTATATTAATGCCCGACTTCATAATTGACACATTTGGCATTGTAGAAGCAGTAAGAAGTGCAGACTAGAAGAGAGATAAGCAGGAAATATAAGTTATAGTGATCTCTTGGATGATCAAATTGAGGAATGTTATTTTTAAATTTCAACAATTAATTCTTACAAATTTACGTTTGCAGCAGAGTGAAGCACTATCTAATTTAAGAAATATTGGATTCCAAGCAATTAAAAGATATAAAGATAATTTGAGGAATATAACAAGATCAGGTATAATGGATCGTATACCATGATGTGAGCAAGATCAGTTATATCACGATGTGAGCAAGCTGAGAGATGGGCATTTGGTGATGACGAATTATCAAGTTTTTGTACCCTCACCAATGATGCTTCTTCTTTTATAAGAATGGTAAAATAATGGATTAATTTCATCCTAAAATTTTAGGTAAAGATTTAAATATTAAGAATTAAGAGAAAATCGTATTAAGACTTAAGATATAAAGTTTGATTTTATTTAGGTTAAGATTATAACTTTACTAAAAAATTATAACCCAAAACTTCAATTCAAAAATTAATTAAACAAAAACATAACACATATAAACACACAAAATACACAAGTAAATGAACCCCTAATCCTTCTTTTTCATTTATCTCCCTCAAATCTCAATATCCATCTATCACTAATTTTCACCTTCACCTCCAAAACCAATCAGCAGCCATCGCTGTCAAGCCGGCCAGCCACCGATACTGCCACACCAGTGCCGTGTCACACGAGGGAAAGAGAGAGAGTTTTGAGCTGCCGCCGACGTGCTGCACCTGCTCAAACTACAGCGCGATGTTGTACCGATTAGCCGTTGTTGCTGCGTGAATCCGTTCAATAATTTTGCATGTATTGAATCTTGATAAATCCAATTGAATGTGTGCATCAAAATCAATTGTAGACCCATTATATCATTCTAAGGGGTAAAACATAAGAAGTCGTTAATTTTTTCTATTCTTTTTCAATTAAAAAGTTTTTACTATTGATGCTTGATGTTGGAAATAGAAGCCTACATTTTTTTTTATTATTTTAATTTTGGGAGTTATTTGCAAACTACTTAAATTTGAGGTTAATATATACTAAATATCACTCAGCTACCATGTATTATTAAAAAATCAAACCCTAAACTTAAATATTTGATATTTTAAAAGGTTAGATTCTTTCATTTGAGTCAGAGGATCAGTTAGTTCTTTATGGAATTTGAGTTTAATCCGACACATTTTCATACCTATTCTTTTATTTATTTTTTTATGCTCATTTATTGATTTATTTATGAGTTATGTAATATCTAAAATTAGTAGATAATTCATCATATATCATCGTGTATTGTTTGTTTCAAATATCCTCTTATTATTTTCTTAGGTTGAAAATTACGTATATTTTCTTATCTTACATTACCACTGATTATGTTATAACTGTTGCATCTCTTAAATTTGTGAGATATATATATAATATTTTTTTAATACTACTAAAAAATTCTAATATTTATTAGTTCTATAATATGAAAGAACATTGTTATATCTTACATTACATGAAAAAAATATAAAAATACACTAAAAATTCTTAAAATTGAAGTATTTTCTAAATTTATCTTAATATTAATTTTTTTCCAAATATATAATTTTAATTAATCACCAAAAAAAAAAGAATGCAATGTAGTGCAATGGCAAAGGAATATAATATCAAACATGGGATTGAAAAGTACAATAAAATATAGCACTAAATGATGTATAGTATTAATATAATAAATATTAATGCAATATAACATAATGCAATATATCTTATATTAAATAATGTAATATAATATGTCAAATGCACCATTAAATAATTAAGTTGATGGCTAGAGTTTAAAAATAAACTCTCTTTCATATGTATATATAGTTCTTAGTGATTCCTTTTAACTTAATTTTAAAAAACAAATCACAAAGGATGACACACATTGGTTTTTAGAAAAAAAAAAAAAATTAGAAAATGTTATTGACGGGATATTATTGGAATTAAAATGAGTGCTAATAGCATTGATGCATGTATTAAGGGTTCATTTAGAAATCAGTTTAAAAAGAACATTGAAGGGTGCCAGTTGTCCCACCCTAGGTTCAATCGTTAATCCAACATTGTTCGCTAATAGTTGTTGAGGCCCAACCCACTTCCATACAATATTTTAAGCTCATTTATGATTCGACTATCTGACACAATTTTGTCATTTTCTTATTATTATTATTTTTTTAACTTTAAGGATGGATTCTAAGCAATTTCTGCAACATTTACATTTTAAAAATTTTTAAAAACATTTCTTATAAATTTAAATAAGAACAATGATAGACATCACCAATTATATTTAAAGATTTCAGATTAAATAATGTAACATATAATGCATAATTCATTAACTGTATAATATAATTTTACAAATTTTAAATTAATTTATTATGCTATTTCTTTATTCATTTAATGAATAACATATTAATATCATATTATTTAAAATAAAAAATTAAAACATAATTTAAAATATCTAATATTAATCGAATTTTTTTTAAAATAATTTGATTCTTACTTAAATTATTCGTTGAGAATACCGTTAAATTCTTATTATTATTTTGTTACATCACTGTTGACCTGTCACTTCAAGTCTTCCTACGTGTTAGTAGATTTTGGGCAACTAATTTAAAGTGTTAAGAACCCCAATCAAAATTTTCAATTCTTCGTTAACACACTAATTATGATATCTAGGAGTAAGATCGAAATAGTGACAATAACAATTATCATTGAGAAAGCAAATTTCACCCACTAAGGGAAAAATGAAAATCTCTCGGACGTCCTAATCATCAACATCGCCTTCTCACGAAACATATATTTTTCTAGCTCAATTGATGAATATATAATAAGAATGGCTGTAAAGTAGAAGATTGATGGTCAATTTTAACACAAATTACGCAGGTACAGACAACGCTTTGGTCCACAATTCCACATACAGAGACCAAAAGGGCATTATTATCAACATCATACCGACATCACTTTTAAGATACTTCATTATAGCCATCAGATCATCATCAAACGGTGCTCACCTTCTTTGCCATCCACAAATGATGACCTATACCTTTAATAACAAGGTCCATTCTTAGACAACCTTGGTCACTCTTTCCGCCAACTCTCATGTATTAGGCAGTGCGAGTGGATTAGAGCAAAAGTGTGAACACAGTTGAGGTTTTGAGACAGATTAAACAAAGTAGACTGAGGACACAGCACATGACTACTCTCAATGATCATGAATATCTTATATCTGTTTTGTCTCGACGTTTGGAAAAAAAAAGAAAAGTTAATTGATTTTACCGTAACAGTCTATGGGTCTATTATATATATATGGAAGTGCCCAGATTCAGCAACAGTGGTGGATAAGTGACAATGTTGTATTGGAGAGCTTTGGTTGCTGGGTTTTACTATTCACATGGGGCGGCTTGAGTGTGAGTGGTGACACTAATAAATTGCCACCGTGTGAGTTCCCTGCAATTTACAATTTTGGGGACTCAAATTCGGATACTGGTGGCATTTCAGCTGCATTTGAGCCAATTCGAGCTCCCTATGGAGATGGGTTCTTTCACAAGCCAGCTGGTAGAGATTCTGATGGTCGTCTCATCATAGACTTCATTGGTAACAACTTTTAATTTCTCTCTCTCTCTCTCTTTTCCTTTTTCTTTTTTTTTTTTTTATTTTCAGTATTATCTTTGAAAAAATATGAAACCCCATTTACAAAATTTCATTCATTTTGCAGCTGAGAGTGTGAAATTGCCATACTTGAGTGCATATTTGAATTCACTAGGAACAAATTTTCGGCATGGTGCTAATTTTGCCACTGGAGGATCAACCATTGGAAAGCCTAATGAGACTATATACGAGTATGGAATTAGTCCTTTCTTTCTTGGTATGCAGATTACGCAATTTAACCAATTCAAAGCACGAACCAAAGAGCTTTACGATGAAGGTTGGTTTATTATTTTCTGGTTGTAAAGATATTTTCCCATTGTGATTTTGATCTTTGTTTGCATATTATATAACACGCTTTGTGAATTGTGATGCTCAGTCAAGATTGCCTCGGATAGAGACAAGCTGCCGAGACAGGAGGACTTTGCGAAGGCTCTTTATACGTTTGATATTGGACAAAATGATCTTTCTGTTGGATTTAGAAAGATGAGTTTTGATCAACTTCATGCAGCGATACCTGACATTGTTAATCAGCTAGCTTCGGCGGTTCAAGTAAGTTGGCATCTTTAATTGCAGTTGCCTAAGCTAACAAATTTATGACTTGATCATACTGGTGTCAGTTAAATTTAAGTAAAATTGACACTTACAGACTTATGAAGAGCAAACACAACCGTCCAGTCTTCTGAGCTGAGTAGTTTAGGTTTCCCTTCCAAAACTGTCTCACGACCATTTTATCAAACAATTTAGATTTTCATCAAACACTCTGTTTCTTCAATAGTGTCTTCCACTTAACAACTGTCACGAGCCTTGTTTATTTCACTTTCAGAATATATATCAACAGGGAGGGAGAACGTTTTGGATACACAATACAGGGCCTATTGGTTGCTTGCCAACCAACTTTTCTACAATCATAACCCACCACCAGGCTATCTTGATGAGCACGGCTGCGTCAAGGATCAAAATAACATGGCTGTGGAGTTCAACAGGCAGCTTAAGGAAAGAATAATCAAATTACGGACAGAGCTCCCAGAGGCTGCAATTACGTATGTGGATGTCTATGCTGCAAAGTATGAATTGATCAGCAATGCAAAAACTTTAGGTAATCATTTCATTCCTAATTATAATTGTCACTCACTTATCTGTCTAAAATGACAATATCATTGTCACTATATGTTAGTGGGTGCTTTGTCTAAACATGAAAGTGCAAATTTCACATTCTGTTGTACTAATCTTCTTTTACTGTCCCTGTTGTGTTCTTATGCTAAAATGTGGCATTCAAGCTTTTAATGTTGCAGTGCTATTACCAAAATCAAGATTCTTTTGTGGATGATGAAAAATATGTTTTTGATTTACTTTATACAGGCTATGCTGATCCATTTAAGGTGTGCTGTGGGTATCACGAGAACTACGACCATGTGTGGTGTGGAAACAAGGCAACCATCAACAACACTGAAGTGTATGGGGCTTCTTGTAAAGACCCTTCAAAATCTATTAGCTGGGATGGTGTACACTATACGCAGGCTGTGAATCAGTGGGTTGCTAATCATACTCATTATGGTTCACTGACAGACCCACCAATTCCAATCACCCAAGCATGTCATAGGCAGTGAGGGTATCTGTCAGAGTCATACATGGTGAAAATTTTTGGGAATTCATAGTGAAAATTTCAAGTATTTTTAGTACAAGAGAACAGCAGACCAGTAAGTTTCTTTATCTGATTCAGGAGTATGGTTTTGTGCAATCGATCTTAAGGTTTATAAATGAATGACCTTAAGAATTCGATCTTTCTTATGTTTAAGCCAGAACCTTTGGTGTGTTTGCCATTTCTCTAATAATAATTTTCAAAATGCATATCCATGAGTCATTTTCCCATGTCTGTTTATTTCGAGTGAACAACTAAAAGAAATATCCAAAGATGGCATAAGCTTCTTTAGAGGACTAGCTAATGGGGTATGGTTTGCATTGTGTCACAAATCCATATTTTGAGGACCATAGCAGCCTAGTATTAGTATTTATATGACAAATCCCAAATATGTTCCAGAACAAATGCTGATTCGATTTTCAGAAGAATGAATGGGTGCTGAAAGAGCTAAATGCATTTGAGCACAAGCTCCAACTCATTTCCTATCAGCCGTTCCAAACTTCTTCAAATATACCTGTTGTCGAGCTAGTACAGCAAGAACTTCTGTTTGCCACTCTTGCTGATTATGTGTTGGGATTGGCATTATAGGAATTATGGTCACTTCCCAGACTGGGATGTTTACTGTTTCTAATGCTGGATACTGCAACTTGTAGATGCTGTTCAGCAGATCCCATCTGCTTCAAATCCTTATGGTGTTTTATTGATGGTGCAATTTATCTGCTGGCCTGTAGGATGTTTCAGCATTCCAAAAGTCCTGAAAGTTTGCTGGGAATAAGGATTATTATTAGAGAATCCTATTTTAGTCCATCCAACCAAAATCATTCTGTTTACCAAAATTCTTATTGATAAGTAGCTCTAAAGGACTCTCTTGAGTCATCAACTCATAATGCCCAGCGTGCTCCAGAATATTGTAATTAATTAGCATTCTCCATTATAGCAATCCAAACGAATTTAATTATTAATAAGCCATATTAATTTGTACACTCAAAATGAAAATTGATCATGTATTTCTATCTAATACGTTATTACAATTATTAAGTTCTTCTAGGTCGAATATATACAGCTTATTTATTTTACTCATAATCTGCCACTGGATAATCTGATTAGTTAATTCATAATCAATTAGGGAATTCTATTTAGATCCTTATTCTAATATAAAAAAAATAATAAAACGGCTAAGAAGATTATGGTCTCCTAGTCTTGAAGATACCGTAAAGCATAACACTGTTATTGCCATGTTTATACAGTCTAATGCAGTGGTATTAAATTACAGCAAAAGTGTAATACTGTCAGGAATTCAGATCCCCTCACTGCTTTTCATATCTTTGTCTATAGACTTTTAAAGATCTAACGAAATACAGCATATGACAGTAAGAGTGGTCCTAATTAGATCAATAATTCCACAATGAAACGTTCTTGTCTGCTTTGTATACACACACAAAAATATGTAAAATACTATGCTAAAGAAAGTTTTCTTGGTTTAAGTGTAAGTTACCAGAATTACCAACAGCTGCGTCGAAGTGAAAATGAAGTGTTGGAGAGCTTTGTTTGCTGGGGTTTTTTTTATTCTCGTGGGGATTGTCAGTGGTGATACTTTGCTACATTGTGAATTTCCAGCGATTTACAATTTTGGTGACTCTCATCAGGTGCATTTACACCATTTCCAGCACCCAGTGCAGCTGATAGAGCTTGCAATGGCCATCTCATTATAGACTTCCTAGGTTTAGAATCATTCTTAACATTTCATTTATTCTGTTTAACGTATAAACATGAAAATCTCATCTACAAGTTTCAATCATTTTGGACTCTATTTATGAAGCTGAATGAGCAAAATTTCGACGAGGTGCTAATTTTGCCTGAGGAGGGTCAACCATTAGAAGGCCAAATGAGTCCTTCCTTGAGCTTGGAGGCAGTCCTTTCTCTCTTGACGTGCAGATTGAGATTTAATCAATTAAAAGCACGCAGCAAACGCCTTTATGATGCAGGTTATATTAGAATCTTTAATAACGGTAAAAGTGCCCCTCAGGGATCGGTATATTTCTTAAAATAATTTTGGATGTTCTTTAAGCTCACAGCTAAGATTAATTCATATAGAGACAACCTGCCATGACAGGAAGACTTTGCGGAGACACTTTACACATTTGATATTGGACAAATTGATCTTGCTCTTGGATTTATAACGATGGGTTTTGATAAGCTTCTTACAGAATTACCAGACATCATTAACTGATTAGCTTCAGTCATTCATAAAGAGCAATATTATTTACAGAAGTTATTTAGGACTAACAAATTAAATTTCAGACTTGATCAAACTGGTCAATTACACTTTCAGAATGTATATCGTCAAGGAGGGAGGGCACTTTGGATACACAACACAAGGCGTATTGGTTGCTTGCCGTTGAGTTTTTTCTATAATCATGGTCCACAACAAGTCTTTCTTGATGAACGTGGTTGCATAAAATAAAAAAATGTAACACCCCAATTCCACTGAGAAAAGTACTAAACGAAAATTGAAGTGAAACTGCATTCCATCATTCTCAATTTTTAAAACCACCAAAATAATATCCAATAATATATGTTCTAAATTAGATAAAAAAATAAAGGAAAAACAGTAATAACATCACACTATAATGTCTCATGATGCCTATCTAATCATTCATGATGAAGAAAACAAATCATGCATTCATTATCAAACACATAGATTGTATCATAGACCATGTTTTAAGGAAAGATAAATACCTCAAAACGTGCATAAAAGAATACCCCAGATTTTCTCAAAACTTCCTTCAAACGTGTTTAAAAGAAAACCCTAGAATTTCTTTGTTTTCATATATTTATTAGGTTTGAGAGTTTTTAACCATAGGGAGACAAGAGAATTTAAGTTTCACATAAACACGTGCTTTTATAAAAATAATATATGATAAAGATAATTAAAATTAAAATATTAAAATATTATGCGATAAACACTTGTTTTTTTTTAAAAAATATATCTTATCTCAAATAATGATAATTAAAATAATTTCACAGAAACAAAAGATAAATACGTAATTAGATATGAATAGCTAATTTTTAAACAATTAAGAAATGGGTTTTACAAAAATGACATGGCTGTAGAGTTCAAAAGATTGCTTAAAGAAATAGTGATCAAGCCGAGAGCGAGCTCCTAGAAGCGACAATAACATATGTGGATGTCTATGTATGTTATTGCGGCAACATATGAATTGACTAAGGATGTGCAATAATTGGATAGTCATTTCTTTCTTGGTTACTTATGCTTGATTCACAATGACATTGTTATTTTGTTACTACATATTTGTGGATGCGGCCTAAACACGAATCACATTCTTGTGTCATTTATACAAGATATGCTAAATCTATTCAACCTCTGCTGTCGGTATTATGACAACACAATCTACGTGGGATGTGGAAAAAAAGGTAACTGTTGATGTTGAAATTTGGTCGCTTCTCATTCGAGTAGATTCTCTAGCTAACAATCGAATTTCTTTGATTCTTGAAGTGAGTGATGTCCTCTATCTTGCGTTCATAAAAAAATATCAAAGATCGCAGGGTGTTTTTCCAGAGAAGACACTCTGATGCTCAGTCAGTGATCGGGCTTAACTCTTATGAATTTATTTTTTAAAAAGGAAAAACAATATAAATGTTTGCTCTCTTTTTCTTTCTGCATTGTCTCTCTCTTTTTTTTTATTCTCTCTGTAGTAAAAGTTTCACCATTTTTCCCCTTTTTCTGATGTATTTATTTGGGTCTTCTGTTCCTCGTCGTTATTCTCGTAATGCATGTTCTTAACTTTCCACATACCCGTCTGTTTTGAAATGGTTAGTTGGCCATCATGATGAGAGTTAATCGTGCATAGGAGTTACACCCCCATTCTCGGAGAGAGTCGTTTAACTGATTCCCACTGTGGGCCCAAGCTTCCACATTTAAGTTTTGCTCAAGGACCAGTTTATGCTTACTCTTGGTGTCGCCTATAACATGATCAGAACTCGTTTGACTGGCAATGAATTTTCCTACTCTTTCTTAGCTTAGTCTCAAGTACGATGGAAGTTTCTGCTTTTGGCTAACTTAATCTCGAGTAGGATGGAAGTTCCTACTTTAGGCTAGCTTAATCTCAAGAAGTAATGCCTTTGTATTAGCGATTAGTATTTTTATTTTTGGCTGGCTCGACCTCGAGCAAGTGTGCTCTTTATGTCCCAAACATCGGTCCTCCTATTTCTAGTATTGAGAGTGAAACAGGATAAGATTAGAAATTATCAGTTCGAGCATATTTAAGGTCCTTTCGTTTTATATTGTCCTTTCGCGACCCGCCTCTTCATTCGTTTTGTATTTAATGTTAGTGATGTGGGTTAGTCCAGGCCACTCGTTTGAATTTGAAGAGGCGGTTATCTAAACAGACATGTTGTTTTGTACAATGTGTCGTCCTTTAAGATAACTATTTTACTTTTTTTATAAATCCCTAAGTTCATCTTTCTTATTTCTTCTATTTCTTCACATTGATCAAAGCTAACTCTCGCTGCCTGCAAAAATATTCTTTTCAATTGCGGTTATCGCAATTAATGCCCACAAAATAATTCTCAAGTATAAATCCCTAGACCTTCTTCCTCTCATCATTATTATCATTTGATTGGGGTTCTTTTATTTCTGTCTTTGTGAACTGTGGTTCAAATTTCTGCAATATGATAGAAGTGTTTTATAAGACAGCCATTAGTCATTAGGAAAACATCCGATTCAAAAACCGAGAAGAATGTCCCTTAAGGTATCCTCTTCCTTTAACGATTCCCAGTCGATGAAGAGATTGTAGTAGGAAACCTAAGTTTTGACCGAATTACTAACGTTATTAATGATGTTATCGAGGATGAAGTCCTTGAAGAGTCTAGACCAAGTAAAAAACAGAAGGCTGGCCATAGGTTAGAGGATAAGTCATTTTTCATTGACCATATGAGGTGTGAGACCTTTCAATAAGACTTAGATAAACTTAGGGAGATATATTGCATTTTAATAATATTGACCTTCGCCTTTCTAGTAAAAATAACACTTCTAGCCATCATTCTAGAGGATATTTCACCCTATATCTCGAGTGTTTTAAGTTGGGTATTAAGTTGCCTTTGCAACCTTATTTTGTTCGAATTCTTTCTCAATTGCTTCTAGTACCTAGGTAGTTAAATCTCAACAAGTGGAAGGTTTTATCTGGTTTATTTATTATATGGAATTAGTGTAATATAGGTAGACCTATAATAGAAGAAATAAAAAACTTATATCAGTTGAAGAGTAGCCCAAAAGATGCAGGTTGGTACTATTTTACGTTTAATTTAAAAGACAAGAAACCCATTATCAATCTCCCCATATTTGGTGGTAATTGGAAAAGTAAATTCTTTTTAGTTGGGGGCGAGCAGCCTCTATATCAGGAGAAGTTCCCCAAATTTCTTCTTTCTTTTACATTCCAAGTCATTTGCTGCTCATTACGTTTTCTAGTTTGACCCTTTCTTCACCATTTCTTATTATTGTTTTCTGGCTTTTTCAGTTTTCTGGAGTCTGTCCTATAAGATTAAGGGGGACTTGAAGTCGTATGTAGATACTGCTCTAGACAACGCTAGCTCGTGTAAAAAGTTACTAATGTACAGCGACTGGTCAAGTTTGGTTTAGCGTCTGAACAAGATAAGATGAGCAGTAATATCCTTGCCAGGTTATAGAAGCACTCAATCGAACAAGCCAAGGGTCTACCTAACTGCTTCCCCTATCAAAATCTTTCCTCTTTCTTCAGAAGGTGGGAATATGATTGATAAAGTTTATTCGAAGGACTCTACTGCACTTGTTTCTATTAGAACCCTATTAGCACATCCAATAAAGTAAACTGATTTTACTGCGCCTTTTATCAAGGAATTTACAAAGCATATGCAGGAAGATTTTGTTGGTGAGTTAGATACCTTTAGCCTTAATGAATTGGCTAACTCCTTCCAATATTCTGTATGATGACTTGCTGCTTTTCCACAGCTTTTAAACTCTAATTATAAAAACCTTAAAATTGAGAATCAGAATTTGAGGAAAGATCTGGAGTAAAAAAAGAAAGAATCAGCAAAGCTCCGAACTGATATTTTCACATTTGAGGAGAGAGCTGTCATGGCTGATTCAAAGGCGTTTCAGCTCAAGAACGAGTTGTCTATAATAAGAGATGGGCTTTTAAACTCCAAGAAGGATCTTGATATTTAGAGAATCTCCTTCGAGAGGACTATGGAAGCTAAGACTTCACGCCTTCAAGGTAGACTGAACATCTTGGGAAAGAAGCTTGCTAATGAGTACAATAATAGGCTGACATTTTGCTACGAGTTCATGATATCTATTTTGAGAAAAGAATACCTCGAAGTGGATATGTCTAAACTTGAAATTGGCGTGGATACCTACATGAGTGAGGCGGGATGTTAGGGGCCGATGGTAGAGCGGATCTAACTCCGAGTGCGAAGGTCTGCTCCCATGGGACCTAAAGACATTGCTCTCCGGTATGGACCGGACTACTCGGTGGTCGATCAAGGTCTCGACCGGTCTAGCCAAGCTCCATAGTTTTCATTGTAACTTCATATGTAGGAACTTTGTAAACTCCGGTTCTTATTGAATTGAATGAAATTTTCTTTTTTTTCTTAGCTTCATTTTATGAATTTTGATTTATTTTATATTTTTCTAAGTTCGAACAGGGCTTGATGAAATTTCAAGTCCTGTCTTACTTTGAGTAGACTCTCGGACTTTAAAATTTTATATTTGCCTTACTTATTTATAAGAACTTAACCTTCTTAAATTAACTTTATCTAACTTAGGCTTCTCGTTTTGAGCAAATGGGCTTTTAGACTTCTGGCCTTAATAAATTTTGGAGCTTAACTTACTCGAGTTAATTATGGCTAGCTTGAGCTGTTCGTCTCAGTTTGAGCAGGCTTCGAGACTTTTGGCCTTAGCATTCTTTAGAGCTTGACCCGCTCGAATCGATCCTAGTTCACTTTGGCTCTTCATCATACTTCGAGTAGGCTTTGAGACTTCTAGCCTTATTATTCTTCAGAGCTTGACCCGCTCGAATTGATCCTGGTTAACCTTGGCTCTTCGTCACTCTTCGAGTAGATTTTGCTACTCGGCCTTAGTATTTTTAGAGCTTAGTTTTACTCGAACCTATTCTAGCTTCACTTAGCTCTTTGTTTCACCTCAAGCAGGCTTTGAGAGTTCTGGCCTTATCGTATTTTAAGGACTTGATTTTTTCGAGCCCATTCTGGCTTCACTTGGCTCTTTTTCTCACCTCGAACAGGCTTTGAGACTTTTGGTCTTAGCTTATTTTTAGAGATTAATTTGCTCGAGCTAATTCTGACTTCACTTGGCTCTTTGTCTCACCTTGAGTGGGCTTTAAGACTTTTGGTTTTAGCTTTTTTTTTATAGCTTAATTTGCTCGAGCCAATTCTGGCTTCACTTGGCTCTTTGCCTCAATTCGAGTAGGCTTTAAGACTTTGGTTTTAACTTATTTTTAGAGCTTAATTTACTCGAGTCAATTATGGCTTCACTTGACTCTTTGTCTCGCCTCGAGTAAGTTTTAAGACTTTTGGCCTTAGCTTATTTTTAGAGCTTAATTTGATCGAATCAATTCTGAAAGCATTTCTCATTGATTTTTTTTTTATTTATGATCAATCTATTACATGCTTTAAATTTGAGAAAGTTGAATTCATTAATTGAAATAACATTACTTTATAAGAAAACTTACTAGAAGTACTTTTTTAAATGGTCTTTTAACTTCCCGTCTATCGGGATAAGCTAACTTGTATGCCCTCGAACTTGTCACTTGCGAAACCCTATAAAGACTTTCTAAATTTGGACCTAGCACACCCTGATTGGGATTTTTGGTGCTATGGTTTACTCTTCTAAGCACCTAGTCTCCTATTTTAAATCGTCGGACATGTACATTTTGGTAGCAATAGCAAGCCATCTTTTTTTGGTAATCTGCTATTTTTCTTGATGACTTTTCTTTCATCTCTTCTAATAAGTCTAGATTTTCACAAATCTGCTCATTATTTTGCTCATCGTTTAATATGCTCTATCTGATAGGTGTCTATCCCTATCTCTGCTGGAATCACAGCTTCATGACCAAATGCTAAGGTAAATAGTGTTTATTCATGGTAGTCTTATGTGTGGTCCTATAAGCCCACAATACGCTAGGTAATTCATCAACTCACACTCCCTTTTGGTTTCTTAAACTGATTTTCAGAAGCCGTTTTATAGTTTTATTTATCGCTTTTACTTGCCCGTTTTCCTACGGAAGTGACAGCGAGCAAAGCTTTAACTCTATTCCCATATATCTGCATGGAAGATTTCGTATCTGCATATCACATTCTTTCAGATAAAGTCGATTATTTTACTCTCTGTTATCTTACTCAAAACCTCAACCTTCATCCACTTCGTAAAATAATCAATCGCAACCACTATGTGAGTGTCAGATGCTTGTCCTTTTAGTAAAGGTTTGATCAAATCGATTCTCCATTGAGCAAATGGCCATGGCGAATTCATCACTATAAGATTCTCTAGTGGTTGAGCTAGGAAGTTGGCGAAGCCCTGACAACTCTTGCAACTTCTAGTCTTTTCTTGTGCGTCTTACTACATTCTAGGCAAAATATATAATTGTCTCAAGACTTTAAAAGCTAAAGACCTTGCACTAGAGTGGTTTCCACAAACCCTTTCATGTATCTCTCTAAACACATAATCTGCTTCCTCCTCATTCAAACAATATAGCAGCGATAGAGTATACTATCGTTGATATAGTATCCTATCAATCAACATATATTTTGTTGCCTGACACTTTCACTTCTTTGCTTGCTTTTTATTGACAGGTACTATCTCTTCCCTATTATAGGAGATAATTGGGTCCATCTAAGTGCCACTTGTGATCACACTCATCACCTCTGCTTTCTGTTCAATATTCAAGCTGGTTTTGATCTCTACAGGAATTAATTTTGGTATCTTGGGATCTGACACATCAGCCATTCGTACTATCAAATCTACTCAAAAATTTTATACTCTTGAAATTTGCATCACCTCTACTGCCATCAAATCAATTGTCTTCTCTTGCACAGATAAGCCTCCATCTTACGTCATTTCACCGGAAGCTATTGAGTTGCTTTTCTACTAGCGAGAATCTGTTCTAACTTTCACTTTTTATGCCTTCAATGTTAGTGCAAGTCTCAACCACACAATGAAGGCCTTATATTCAACTTGATTGTTGGTAGCTTTAAACTATAGTTTTACTGTATATGGAATTTCTACACCCTTAGGACTAAGTAACACCACTCCTGCCCCTTCTCCTTGATCTCTACATGATCTATCTAATGTGACGGTCCAAATCTTTCCCAAAATCTGCTCTCTTATTGCTTGTTTGTTATTTGTGCCCTTATCAGCTTCTGTACATTCGACTATAAAATCTGCTAAAGCCTACGCTTTAATTGCTGTTCAAGATTGATAATTAATGTCAAACTCGCTAAGTTCTATCGACCATTTCACTAGTCGACCAGAGGTCTTTGGCTTGTGTAAGATTTGTCTAAGTGGCTGATTTGTCAACATAACTATCGAATGCGCTTGAAAATAGAGTTTTAATTTTCTAGGAGGTGTTACTAAAGCAAGTGCCCACTTCTCCACCTGTAGATATTTGGTTTCCGCTTTCAACAGAATTTTACTTTTGTAGTACACTAGATGTTGAACCCCTGATTCCTCTCTTATTAAGACAAAACTTGTAGCCCACTGTGACTTGACCAAATACAAGTACAATACGTCTTTTACTCACAGTGTTGATAGCAGGGGGCCTTAAACAAATAATCCTTCAATTGCTAAAATGTTGCCTCACATTTTGGTGTCTATTTTTTCTTCTTTCCGTTTTACACCTCCTAAAAAAAGACATGGCACTTGTCTGTTTCAAAGCTGCCAACTTACCCGTGAGATTTTTTATTTCCTTTAAAGTGCATAGAGACTTTATTTCTACAACTGCCATTTTCTTCTCTAGATTGGCTTCAATTTCCCTGTGATTAACCATAAAGCCCAAAAACTTTCTAGAGCCCACAGAAATAACACACTTTTTTAGATTGAATTTCACTTGATATTCCCTCAGGAGTGCGAAAGTCTTTTCCAGATGTTTGATATGCTCATTTGCATCTTTCCACATGTCATCCACATAGACTTTCATTATTCACCGATCAGAGGTTTAAAAATTTTATTCACCAATCTCTGATATGTTGCTCCTGTGTTGTTTAGGCCAAAGGGCATGGCCTTATAGTAGAATAAGTTTTGATTGATGATAAAGGCTATGAATTCTTCATCTTGTCTAAACATGGAGATTTGGTTGTAATCAGAGAATCATTTATAAAGCTAAGCAAGCCATGTTCGACTATAGAATAAACTAATTGGTCTATTTTTGGCAACGCTGTCTTATGGTGCAAGCTTTGTTCAAGCCTATAAAATTTACACACATCTCTACTTACCATTTATCGTCTTAACCAAGACCGCATTTGAGATCTATTCATGGTAATTAACTTTCCTTATGAATCATACTTTTAATAGTTTATCCACCTAGCTATTTATGGCATCATATCTCTCTTGGTTAAAGCACCCCCTCTTCTGCTTTACTGGCTTCACCTCTTTATTAACCGTAGCTTGTGATATGCCACCCTTGAATCAATCTCTAGTATGTGATTATGAGACCAGAGGAATACATCTGCATTTGCTTGCAAGTACTCGATCAGACTCCTCTTCAATTTTTTACTTACATTCTCTAATTCCTCAACGGGCTTTTGTCTTTCATTCTTGGAATCCCCTCTTAACAACGTCACATGTATAGTCTGTTTAGCAATGGAGAGTAGAATTCTGATGGATTTAAGTATAGCAACTGGTGAAAAGGTTTCCTCATAATTGATTTCCTATTTACGAGTATACCCTTTGCTATTAATCTTACTTTAAATGTTTCCACTCTTTCATCTACTCCTATTTTTCTCTTGTAGATCTACTTACACCTATAGGTTTTACCCAGTTTGGTGCCTCTATAAGTTTCCAAACTTTATAAGAATATATAGATTCCATTTCTTAGTTCATAACATTTTTTCATAGTTCAACATCTCGATCTAATAAGGCTTCGTTGTAGTTAGTAGGATCATGTACTTGTCCATCTGAGATAGTTGTATAAGTTTCTTCCAATAATATATACCTTACTAGTAATCTAGTTACCCTCCCACTACGACGAGGTTCTATAGGTAGTTGTTGTTTATGGATAGTGTTATAATTTTTATGTTGTTGCTCTTCTCCTTGTTGAATAATAGGTACTGAAATCTGAGCATCAAAATGATTTCCTAATAATTTTTCCAGTATTGTCTTATTTTTAGGTTTAAAGTTATTCATATAATCTTCCTCAAGAGAAGTGGAATATGTAGTCAAAATCACATTTCTGCCTTGTGGACTATAAAATAAACCCCCATTGTTCCTTTGGGATACCCAATAAACATACAAACCTCAAAACGAGAATCCATTTTATCAACCTTTGGTTTTAGCACATGTGCTAGTGAACCCAAAATATGGATATGTTTCAAACTTGGTTTGTGATCTAACAATAATTCTATTGGGGTTTTAGGCACTGATTTAGATGGAACTAAGTTCAATAGGTATGCTGCAGTTTCTAACGTTAGTCCCAAAATGAGATAGGCAATGTGGAATTCGTATATATTAATGGCTTACAAAAAAAATTAAAAACAATGAAATAAAATAATCAAGAGAGAAACATGGTGAAAATTGACAATCTCTCTTGTTACAAATTCAAAAAATTAATAAAAGAAAAAATCTAGCCATGAATTGAGACAACCATTAACATGCTCATTAAATATATCCATTACATAATAAAATATATAAAATTAGTGTCACTAATCTAATACATATAATACAAGAAATTGATTTCATACAGTAATTATATATATTAATATGAGATCGCTCTGATACCAATTGGTGGTTTTAAAATTGTTTTACAGCGAAAATAATAGGATCGTTTTCTCATACAATATATAGAATTACCATAATATTGAAATCGTACGTTTGCTTTTTCGTTGTAGTAATTAAGGCTTTCAAGTCACGATATATCACCACCTCTCCTACTAGATCACGATCTGTCACCAATGATATTTTAGGTTATTACTTAAGTTTGATCTGCACTTTATGTATGGACACTTTTTTCACTACTGAAGGCAACTAGCAAGAAAATATTTTTTTCTCAAAGTCAGAGAGAAAAATTCTTTTTTCTTTTTTGTATTATGCCTTCTCTATTTTCTTTTGTGGAGAAATTTTTTTTTATATATTATAGTGTTAGAAAACCCTAGAATTTTTATTTATCTCTTTTTTTAATTTCATTAAATCAAAATAATTGATTTAAATTAAAATAAGATAAAAACTAGCCTAATTATTTAATTCCAAATCTATTCCACTATAAGATTGGAACTGACCTCCATAATTATATGCTATATAGGATAATGTTCTCGAATAATAATTCGACCCCTGCCACATTGATTTCTTTACTGAACAATCCTTTATACCACATCGTTAATTAAATTAATATGTCAACTGTCCAATCAATTTAATTACATCTTGTTGCTTAACTCTTACTGGCTTTTTCTAATGATCAATTTCAATATACTAATTATGTTGACACACTCTGGCCAAATAATTCTATTATCAAGTACCGAAAACCCATCAAGAAATGTATTGTACAAATTCTATATTGTTAATCTATAATTTCACTACTCATAATTGCTCCTACCAAGATACCGGGTAATGTTGACTACAAATGTATGTCGCGCCTATTGGTAACTCAAATGAAACAACAATTATAAACATGAAACTATAATTAACTCAATATTGAGATTGAATAAAATCAATGCCTGTGAGATTTAATAAGTCTAACAATTACTCCAAGGTTAATTAAATCTCATATATGATCCAGTTCAATATAGTCAAACTACATTAGTAAATTTATACACGATTAAGATAAATCATTCAATGAATTTATTACAGTCTAAACATAAATAGAGCATCCAACTCTATTTATCAACTGTGAATTCAATTTATTTAATCATAAAATAACTTATATTTATGTCTTCCATAAATCTATATGATGTTCACATAAATACATATAATATGATTAAATGGATCTTATTCAAAATATTTATACAATTAAGATATCTATAAAAATGTCTCAAATATTTTTATTAATAAAAAAATATATTTATTATAAATAAATTAATTAATATGCTTTAAAGAGCGTATCATTCTAACAATTTTCTCCCTTTAAAATTAGCTTTTGATATTTTGATTTGTGAAAATGTGCACAATGCTCACATTTGTACGGACATATTCCAGGAGGTTTACGAAGAAAATTGGAGGCAAAAGTTTGAAGAACATTTCGATATGGTGAAGAAACTTCGATTTGTTCACCTAGCATTTTCAAATAGTTAATGAAATATGAATATATGGCTTAGGTATGAGCATTGGTTAAAACAGAAACGAAAATATAAAGCGGAAGGCATTACAAAATTGAGACAAGCAAATAATGAAGTAAGAAATCCATCGGAAAATGACAATACTTGCCACATAATGAATTAAGAAATCCGAAGCGGGGTAATTGCAGAAAGGGAAAATATAGAGTTAAAGCTAATGAATTTATAAAGGAAACTAGCAACAAGAACAGACAGGAAAAATGAAAAAACAACTACGGGAGGAAGAAATAATTGATGGCATGGATGTTCACGGTCATCTTAAGCCAAAAGTTCAAAACACTGGCAGATAAGGTGACAAACAATATCGGGAAAAGGCATTTGAGATAACGAAGAGGGAAAATTAAGAATGCAGGGAAAGCATCAAAACGAAAAATCATGACAAAATTTAGAAAAAGCTGAAATCTTAGATCAAAACACTATATATACCTAAAGAGAGGCATGAGGAGTATGTCTTTTTTGTATTTATCCTAAAGAATGTTCTAATGAGGGATGTCTTTTACTGTATTTATCCTAAGGAAAGTTATAAGTATTGATGTATTTTAAAATAACATGTCGGATGTTCTCAAAAAGAAAAGCATATATATACAAATATAACGAGATATAGGAGGCATGGATAATTCATAGAAAGCTTCAAAAGAGGTGAGATCTAGTCAAGGCCTATGCAATTTAAAGAACGAACATGAACTTCAAATTTTCACCAACATTATAGAAGACATTTGGATATTCCAGGCCTGTCAGCGTCAATGTCGGTCCCATCTCGCCTTGTAATATTAGAATTACTTGTTTCTTGAAGTAAAACTACCCGGAATAGGACTTGCAAGAGATAACCAATAAGCTGAAGCTTGGATTTCCTCTCCTATGCATTCCCAGGTTGTTAAGAGGCATTGAGTTTCCTTGATCTCCAAGTACCTCGACCCGGTTGTGATGTGCGAGTATATAAGACTTCCACGACCTTTTTATTTTCTATTTTTGATACCAGTAACTACCCATAAATGAAGAGAAGGGATCAAATCACAAAAGAAATCTGAGACTATAATGTACGAGTTATTTTGAAGTCCATAATAATTCATGCTTCTCCCAACTGAAAGCTTTTCCTGTAGCATATCTATGTATGCCTCCATGGTAACTAAGAAAATGATATTGACAAGAAGAAGAACCGAATAGCAGATAAAGGGATCTACGAGATAGTTAGCTAAGCAACATGAATTTTCCTACAGTTTGGTTACAATGAATCCGAGCGTTGAAACTCTTGATTAGTATGATAACACAAAATGTGGTGGATGTTGCAATAAATATGAACTGAATGCCCTTAATCTTGCATTTCCAATTAAACACACATTTTAGGGAAAAATTTGAGATTTACCTTGATTAGCCATGAATCCAAGCTTCAAACACGTTATGGAGCTTGTATGGATTGTCCGAGAATTGATCCAAGTCTTTGTAAAGCTGCTGCCTTCACTTCGAAGCAAAATTGTTTGAATATCATGTGTATATGAGCGATGAAATCGGGAGAAAGCAGCGAGAGAGTGCTGCTGCACTCATTCCCGGTTTTTAAGCAGTTAACTCCCAATGGGTGAAGTCACTTATATCATCGTGGGTGAGTGCGAGGACCCCTCATGTGTTAGTACAAAATGCCCATCCCATTATGAGCTATAATAATACAATTCAAGGTTATACTTGTCCATAATATACTACCATATAGGGTATGATAAAATCGGACTCATTAACACAATATTTGATCACTTAATACATGAGCTCGTTAAGATTGCTCTTTAATATTTGACAATAGTCACGTATTAATTCGGTAAAGTATAAAACAATTAAAATGATTTATGCTAGTCCACGATATGTGAGAAATAAATCTAACAATCTCCCACTTGGACTGGCATAAGTCATTCTCATGATAGTTTTAAAATCAAATATTTTTGAAAACAACCGAATTAATCAATATGCAACTATAGCAAAAATCAAATGTGAGCAATCACCCAAACATCAACAAGTCCAAAATGTGTCACAAATATCAAATCATGTGTTGCAAGCGGGATGCTTCACACAACAAGATACCCATAAACACGTGACTAAGTAGTAGTATACAAGTATAATAATGAAAATAGCATGGAAATGTGATCAACATGCCTATTTCCATAAGGTCCACATGTCTAGCAAAATGAGACGAAACCAAAATGTCTCATAGACCATCGACTCTATATAACCATAATGAGACTAGATCGAAATGTCTCGAAGCGAGCTTCCATTTTATCATAATGAGGCTGAAACCAAATGTCTCGAGGAAGCGGTGCTTTTATAATCATAATGAGGCTGAAACCAAATGTCTCGGAAAAGCACTGCTGAAGCCAAGCCAAAATGCTTGAGTTCAAAATGTCCATGATGAGACTAAACCAAATGTCTCGGACCATAATATCCTCACGATATAGATAATGCCATATTCAACCAAATGTGTACACAATATATGGCATATCGATGTTATATAACAATATGCATGCATAATAACAAAATATGAGTAATACAAAATCTCATTTAAGTTGAAACATATAATACTAAACCAGAACTCTCATCGACTCGACATATAAAAGAGGATTCTAACAATCCCATATGAGTCGCATGATCCTTAAACACTTTTGGAGTTAAAGCTTTAGTAAGGGGATCGATTAATATGAGTTACGTAGGTATATACTCTCTCGATACATAAGATAGAGTAATTTTCTCTCTCACGAATAAGTATTTAATATCAATATGCTTGGGCGTGAGGAACTCCCTATATTATGAGAAAGAAGCAGTTGCAGAATTATCACGAGTATATCTTTAATGGCCTCAGCACGACCAACAAAAATCTAGTCCTGTGATAAAATCTTGCATCCATAAAGCTTGACGTGTAGCCTCGAAACATGCTACGTATTACGCCTCCATTGTTGAAGAAGCTATAAGTGTACGCTTGACACTCTTCCGTGATCTGACTCCTCCCGCCATCGTAAAGATATAACCGGATGTAGATTTCTTGTCTTCCAGACGACTGCGAAATCGACATCGGAATATCCAACTATATTTAAGTATTCGGATTAGCGATATGTCGATGCAAAGTCTTTAGTAGCTTGTAAATATCCGAGCACTTTCTTTGCGACCTTCCGAGTGTTCAAAACCGGGATTGCTCAAGTATCTTCCAAGTACACCCACTGCGAAAGCAATGTCGGGCGTGTACAAACTTGAGCATACATCAAGCTACCCACGACTGATGCATATGGGATTCGTTTGCATTCTAGCTTTATCTACATCATTATCCGGACATTGAGACTTGGAAAGTTTGTCACCACTTTGTTATTGGTGCTTTTCGAGAGCACAAGGCTGTAGATTAAACATTTTCATAACACGATCAATATAGGTCCTTTGAGACAATCCTAGAACTCCTCTAGATGCATCACGAAGAATCTCTATCCCTAATACATAAAGGGCTTCACCGAGATCCTTCATATCAAACTTGTATGACAACATCTGTTTTGTCTCGAGTAAAAATCGATGTCACTAGCGATGAGCAAGATATCATCCACATAAAGCACCAAAATGATGTATCTACTCCCACTGATCTTCGAGAATATACATCGATCAACAATGTTCTCCTCGAAATCCAGAAAGAGGTGACAATATCATGAAATTTCAAATACCACTGTCTAGACGCTTGTTTAAGTCCATAAATAGACCTTTTAAGCTTACACACCATGTTTTCTTTGCCAAGCTCAACAAAGCCATCGAGGTTGCACCATATACATATCTTGGACAAGCTTCCATTAAGAAAAGTCGTCTTCGCATCCATCGATGTAATTCTAAATTAAAATGAGCTACTGAATGCCATGATAATACGGAATGAGTCTTTGGTAGAAAGCAGGAGAGTAGGTTTCTGTATAATCAATACCTTCTCTCTTACTGAAATCATTGGCCACAAGTCTGGCCTTGTATCTTTCCACCTGACCTCTGGCATCTCTTTTGGTTTTAAAAATCCATTTGCAACCAATTGGCCTGCATTCATATGGTAATTCAACTAAATCCCAAACCCCATTGTGATACATGGATGCCATCTCATCCTGCATGGCATGTGTCCAAGATGAAGATTACAGTACAGCTGATGGCTTCGCGAAGGTAGCGAGGTCGGATGATAAATCACCATCAATATCATGTTCCTGCGAGTAAACCACATAATCATCGAAATTACGGGTCTCACGACCGCTTTCGGATCTTCTCGATCGCACATCGGTGACATCATCCTCCACGACCATAGGCTCTAAAACATGATGAGGTTCGGGATCAAGAGAATGAACATCAATACGTGGTAATCCCATTCGCGAAGTTGGATAAGATGGGACGAGCAAAACCACGAGTTCTTCTGCTTAATGTGAGATTGTGAGGCTCGATACTCCACTATTACGATCATTCTCAAAATAAATGGCACGATCGGACTCAATGATTACGGTAGTATGGGAAGGACAATAAAACCTAGAACCCGTCGAGCCTATACGATAGCCAATAAAATGACCACTAATAGTCTTCGGATCGAGTTTCTTTGATTATGGATTATAAGGCCTCACTTGCCTCTGCATCCCCGGACATGAAAGTGGCGAAGACTAGGCTTCTTTCCGACCACAATTGATAAGGAGTTTTGGGCATCGACTTCTTGGATACTGATTCAAAATATAAGCGGCTGGTTTCAAGACCGCTACGAGAAAATCCGGTAAGGTGGAGTTGCTCAACATGCATCGCACCAGTGTCGAGAAGAGTACAATTTCTTCTTTACTGCAATTCCATTACGTTCGGGAGTCCGGGCATTGTGTACTGAGCTTCTATTCCACATTCTTGAAGAAATCTCGCAACATAAATTTATAAACTATAGGGACCCAAATGTTTTGTTATTATAAACAGTGGCTATAATTCTGAAAAGTCTTCATTTAAGTCCAAAATTTTCATTAATTTTGACAATTTTTCATAATTTCAATTATAAAATAATCCATCATTGTTGTATATTATGGGCATGGCATTCATACATTTTATTGAGGTATATTAAATATTTTGGGAAAAGCTTTAATTATGGTTAATAAAGCTTATTTGGTCTCAATTTTAGTTATTGTATGAAATATTATGCATGGCAAAACTTCAATTTAGAGTGATTGAGTATCTACCTGTCGTAGAACCAATCATGATAAATTATTCGGTGTTTTGCAATTAATTGTCCATTTATAATTATTGATTATGGATTGTGTGATGGATTATTGTTGCTATAACCAAGATCCATACGGGTGATGATATTGCCCTGTCGGTAAATCATTACTTGGTAGGATGCTTGGGTAGGTAAAGAGATTTGTTGGGTATTTTCTACTGAGTGACTTAATTACCCTGTCGGTAATAGGTCAATGTTGGTGTTATATTCAACTTATGCTGCTTTATTTGTGGGTTAGAACACTCTTTTCTTGTTGGAGAATTGTAAAATGAGAAATCATTGTTTGTGGCATGATTTTGTTTTCACATGCCTATTAATACTTATTATTGATTTCTCGACTCTAGATATTCTTTCCTTTCTCCAAGTTGCCTCCATTAAGACTTTGGTGGGACAAACTATGAGGATGGCGTGAATCAGTCATGTTCTATTTATCGACATTAAATAGAGACTTGGCTTTGAGAGTTGATGAACCATCCAAGCCCACGAGATAAAATCTCACTACTTGAAAGAGGCGAGTGGATGGCTTGGGATGAATCCAATAGACACCTTGTCTGGACACGATGAAATACACCATTGATATAACGATCGGAGATAGCATCCTGCATGTGACAAGGCTAAAGATTATTTGGCGTGATAGGAAGAACTTTTAAAAAGGTAGACAAAGGTTGAAAAGGGTAACTTTACGAGATTGCTTGCTAATACCGATATGATGGGGTTTACGGGGTGAGAGAGCACATTCGAAAATGACAAGTTACCGTAAGAAGATTCATGTAGCTTTTGTGGGCTTTGAATCCAATCTTGTTGATGTTCCTTCAATACTTGGTGGTTGGATCTTGGTGCAACCATTAATATAACAAATTCCTTACGAGAATTCAAAGCGAGGAGGGAGCCCAATGAAGGAGGCGATTGTACATATGGGCAATGGAGTAAAGGCCAAAGTTGAAAGCATAGGGTTGTCGGACTACACCTAGCGACGAGCCGATTTTAGATCTATCGGATACAACTTATATTCCTTCATTAGAAGAAACTTGGTATTTGTATCTATTTTGGATAGATGTGGCTATACTTTTCATTTTGGTGACATAAAAGTTTACTTATTTCATGATTCGGAGCTAGTTGGTTACGGCACTCTGTCGATGGCTTATATATGCTTGATTTATTTCCTTATCTCTGTGACTCATCATCCAATGCTCATGTTATGAATGTTGTTAGCTCTCATAGTACAAGGATTGATGAAAATTCCTACATGTTGTGGCATAAGCGGTTAGGTCACATTTCAAGCAGGAGGATGGAAAGACTCGTTAAAGATGACATTCTCCATAATCTAGACTTTTCGATTTTGACACTTGTGTTGATTGTGTCAAAGGCAAATTCTTGCCAAAACTAGAAAAGAGAATTCGGAGAAGTCGGTGAGGTTACGGAGTTGATACGTCTGAGACATATGTGGGACGTTCACTCCTGCGGCTATAGGTGGTTATAAGTACTTCATCACGTTCATTGATGACTTTTCTCGTTATGGTCATGTTGAGTACTACTTCGAGAAGGCTGAATCCTTATACGTGTTTCAAGTCTTTAAAGCTAATGTTGAGCTCGAAAGGGTAAAAGATTAAATCGGTGAGATCGGATAGAGGTGGTGAGTACTATAGGCGATATGATGAGCTGGGCGTAATCCTGGACCTTTTGCTAGATTTCTTCGAGGAATGTGGAATAGAAGCTCGATACACGATGCCAGGACTCCTGAGCAGAATGGAATTGCGGAAAGAAGAAATCGTACCCTTGCTCGACATGGTGCGATGCATGTTGAGCAACTCCACCTTACAGATTTTACGTGGGGTGAAGCCTTGAAAGCTACTGCTTATATTTTGAATCGGTATCCGATGAAGTCGATGCCCAAAACTCCTTATCAATTGTGGTCAGGAAAGAAGCCTAGTCTTCGTCATATCGCCTATAGTACTCACCACCTCTATCGATCTCACTGATTTAATCTTTTTACCCTTTGGAGCTCAACATTAGCTTTAAAGACTTGAAACACGAGATAAAGATTCAGCCTTCCGATGGCGACTCAACATGACCATAGCGAGAAAAGTCATCGATGAATGTGATGAAGTACTTATAACCACCTATAAGCTGCGGAGTGAGCGGCCACATATGTCGTATGTATCAACTCGGAACCTGCTGACTTCTCGAATTCTCTCTTTCTAGTTTTGGCGATAAATTTGTCTTTGACACAATCAACACAAGTGTCAAAATCGAGAAAAGTCTAGATTATAGAGAATGTCATCTTTAATGAGTTTTTCCATCCTCTGTTTAGAAATGTGACCTAACCGTTTATGCCACGACATGAGGAATTTTCATCGATCCTTGTACTATGAGAGCTAACAACATTCATAACATGAGCATTGGATGATGAGTCGGCGACGTAAGAAATAAATCAAGCATATATAAGCCATCGGATAGAGTGCGAGACCAACTAGCTCGATACCAATTGTTGCAATAAATATGAGCTGAATGCCTTAATCTTGCATTTCCAATTAAACACATATTTTAGGGAAAAATTTGAGATTTACCTTGATTAGCCATGAATCCAAGCTTCGAACACGTTATGGAGCTTGTATGGATTGTCAGAAATTGATCCAAGTCTTTGTAAAGCTGCTGCCTTCACTTCGAGCAAAATTGTTTGAATATCATGTGTATATGAGCGATGAAATCGGGAGAAAGCAGCGAGAGAGGTCTGCTGCACTCATTCCCGGTTTTTAAGCAGTTAACTCCCGATGGGTTGAAGTCACTTATATCTGTGGGTGAGTGCGGGGACCCTCATGTGTTAGTACAAAATGCCCATCCCATTATGAGCTATAATAATACAATTCAAGGTTATACTTGTCCATAATATATTACCATATAGGGTATGATAAAATCGGACTCATTAACACAATATTTGATCACTTAATACATGAGCCTGTTAAGATTGCTCCTTAATATTTGGCAATAGTCACGTATTAATTCGATAAAGTATAAAACAATTAAAATGATTTATGCTAGTCCACAATGTGTGAGAAATAAATCTAACAGTGGAAACAAAAAATAATTCCTGAACTAACAGAAGGAACAAAGTTCATTTCTCAAACATAATTCCATTCACGAGTCTACATAACAAATGGCTGTATGCATTTGATCCACAGTCCACAAAAAAGATGTATATGATATGAGATTAACAAAGTGGTAATTATACTTTTACAAGGTGTATTTGTAATTAATGAAAAAGCTGATATGGCTTCATTGGTTCACCACTTTGCAAGAAATCCAAAACCAAGATAAATAAAGGTCTACGTAGCTGTAGATAATGCAATAAGAGAAGAACTTCCCTTTAATTCAAAAACTCCAACACAGAAACATCAACAGCTGTGGAAATTTCTTGCATTAAAGTACTGCTAAGATCAACAAATGACACTATTAGATCACCGTCTATGAAATCTTTTGCATCTGCCATCCTCCCCTCATCATTAAATGATCTCCACTGCTCATCATTTAAACTTCCCAGACCTTCAGTCTTCTTCCTTAAGTTTGCTTGAAGTTTCTCGAACACAATTGCTTCTGAGGAAGGAAGCAACAACTCCAATAGCACCATTAACAGTACCAAAAATCAGGGTTGGAATCTGACTTATATCAGAACCTAGCATGGGATTGCCAAGGAAACCATGATGAATCCCATTGATAAAGTCTCCAAGGTAGTATTTGCCAACCACCTCAAGATGGCCTGGTTCCTCAATATTCCTCTTAATGGTCAAGAGGTTAAAGCTGTTGTCAGCACCAAGGTAAACACCCTCATCAAGAATTGCAACAGCTGAAATCCATTTTGCATTATGGTCACAAGCTTGCTGCCTTATAGCCGCTTCCTTATGCTGGAACAAATGAACATTACTAGTTACCATTGAAGGCATTCAAATAGTACACAGCTCTGGTAGTTTCCTTCTGTGCCATTAGCTTCAACTTCGGATCTTCCACATTGACAACCAATATCCTTCACTGCAGCTGTTAATAGATAAAAAACAAGAAGAAGTAATATCAACCGTCTCAAATTCTCATACAGAAGAAAAGGGAAATGCATTTTTACCGTGGTTCGCTCATTTTTCCCTAATACATGTGCAGTCCCAATGCAGTAGTAAACATTAGTATCACCAGTGAAGGTAAAACTAAGAATGGAGCTACCATTCTCATACTCATCAAACGTTTGGTCATTTAACAGTTCAATAAATTGTATGGCAGTTTCTCCAGATGTTAACAAAATGGCAAAAGTCTGAAACTCCCTCTGATGTCAGATACGGTGAGCACGGTTCTCAAGCAGCTGGAGGAGATGCAAGTCTTATCACGAATTTTGCCAATACTAATCATATCTTCCTTTGCAATTGCTAGCTCTATGTCAAAGAACAATAGATTAATACCATATAACGATTTATTTGATTCTTATCCAATAAATGAACTAAAGGACGGACACCTGTATGGAAAAGAAAGAAGAGCCGAAAGGGCAGATATGACTAACGTCGAAATTTATGCCTTTTAAATCTAGCTTATTGTAACTGCGACACACCACAATTGACATGTTTGATGCAGCAATTACACATTTATTTTTCTTGGTGGAGTGTGAAGTGTTTCTGGTTTGCTTCCAAGGGACTTCCTTATTCCATCCGTCATCTCACCCGTATTCGTGTTCAATTGAAAACTTATAAGCTGACCATTTCTAGGTCCACAGCACAAGTAACATATCTGTGAAGGAACCAACAAACTTATTAGAATCAAATAAAATATAGGAAAACCCAAAATAAAAAATTAAAGCTTCAGCAAAGTATACCCCTTGTAAGTCGCACATAAGAACAGAATTAATGACTGCTGTCCAGTCCCCAGTTCCCAAATTCTGCTCACAGATAGGTGGAGCCAGTTCAGGGAGTGATAATATCATAACACTTCCATTCCACAATCCAACAGCTGCTTTGTGACTATAATCAGGATATTTACCAATGGGAGTAATGTCAAAGCATGAGATTTTATTAGCCAGCTTTGTATTCTCCTTTTCTGTCAAGGTTCCATCACCAACTTCTAAATAATATAAATTCCCATCCCCAGTTGCCAACAAGACCTGTCATAAAAGCAGCTATCATTTTATGGGCAATTGAAATTAAAATATGTCAAAGTGGAAGTTAATGCAGAACATATCCACAAATGCACCTATTGCATTTGTAGTCTTCAGTAATAGAGATTACCAAAAGAATATATATATTTAATTTATGGGGTTGACTTGAACAATGAGATGTTCCAGTCAACTTATCAGATAGTGCTTTGATGGAGAATTCCTCACACTTGCCCTTGATAACGATCCAAATATAACATACAGGTCTTGGATGAAAACAAAAAATCTACAATTCCTAAAAATATTGTGGAGAGATAATATATATATATATATATATTCCTAACTCCTAATCTGCTAGTTGAGTTCAATATAAAAAGATAGCTGGATATGTCCACAAATCGCCATTGAGCTTTTAAGAGAGCTTAGGAAAATGATGATTTCAAGTTCCTCTGAAATAGAGATTGAAAGTTTTCAAACAGAATCATAGTCATGCAGTACATTTCATCATCATTCTCATAATTAATAAAAGTTCCAATGATATGACAGAAGAATACCATACTGAATTGATTGCTTTTCCAAACAAAAGATCATAGTCATTCCAATGTCATGTCCTAACTTGCTCAATACGATTTATTCCTAATTGTGAACAAATTATCGTATTTTTTGGGGAATTTATAGTGTGATATCCTTTAAATCATATTAAAAATGGATAAATCAGCAAAACATTTGCAAAATTAGAATGATTTGACAAGAAACAGCTAAAAGATGCAATAAATTCGGCTTGATCATTTGTTTCTTGACTACTAAAGTGTTTGACGTAGTGGCTTGCGAAGTGATGGAGGCCAAGAGGCTCGAGACTTCCTAATCAGAGACGAATTTATAAAGTTTACAAATATTATTTTATTTGTAGCAAACTTTAATATGCAACAACAAAGAACGAAGAATAACAGGCGAAAATGACAATGCTCTTACAAGCTACCCAAAAAGGAAAATTGTGATATATAACTAAAAGCCTAACAGAGAGAATAACATATGTCTTATCTGGGCAGGCAATATGTCATTTATTAGTAATACCAGAAGAATTTTCATTGAATAGGGTAGGAAAAAAACCTGAGAAGAATTTCCGGTTGCAACATTTATTGATTACTGGAATGGAGCTTTCCATTCATTTTGCAGCTTCCAAGATGTAGAACTGACAAGTCTTACAGAGCCTGAGGTGACCTGCCAAGGTAGTTTGATCAGCCGGTGCATTTGAATAAGATAATTGTTAGCATCTATTAAAATAAAATTCATGCCTATTATATAGCTAAATAAATTATTTTTCACAAAGGAAGTTGAAATACCAGCAATGAAACTAGCCAATGAAACCAGATGTGTGGTTTCAAAGGAATAACTTTGTAACAACACTTTCTTTTTTCTTTTGTTGAATGGCAATATGATAAACATAAACAGAACAGTAACAAAATAGCACTGACAGAAACAATAGTAGAGTGGAAGTAACAAATGATAATTGATATACTTGTAGTGAAGCAGATGCATATTTCTACAAATTCCATGCTCATCAACTAGAGGAGATTAGAATCTTTCATAGCTAACCAAATTTGGTGCGTGGCTGCAACATCAAGAATCTCCACCCAAATACAAAATGGAAAAAAAAAAAAAAAAAATCTTCTGATTAGCATTACCACCACCTAAATCACTATACAATCACCACCAGGCTGCAGTTGTCATTATCATTATCATCAACTACAGTCACTTTCACTATTGTCACTACTGGAAACCTCCATTATTATGACCATATAAGAATATCGTTTGTGTGGGTGTTGAATCTTTAAATAGCATATCCTTTTGGATTGCAACTCAACGGTTATCATAAATACCATTAATTTAATTTTTTTTTTTATTTAGTGCTCATTTAAACACCAATAATGCAGCTCACAGAAGTTTCAGTTTTTCGATTCATTTTTATCAACTGAAAAAGTCCCGTTATTAACACCTATTTCTCATAGAAGACCATATAATAATGGATATAACAGAATTGAACACTAGATGCCCATAATCACATAAGGAAATATCACAGAGAGCGAAATCTCTGGCTATGGCACACATTTCTAAAACTCAAATGAATCCACGTTGTTCAAGTCATACGAGGAAGAACATAAGGATTTGAATATATACAGAAAAATAAAAAAATAAAATATAACAGAAACTTAGTACTAGTCCAGAACATATATATCATATTAAGTAATCAGAGTCAGAATCAGAATGATTATGGACAATGAGCCAAAAAGTTTACATCGAATTGATAAAAGTGATTTAGACTCGTGGAACAAATCATTTAGCAAAATAAATTACACATTTAAAGGAATTTATGATATTTTGTTAAAACCATAAAAATAACATAATTTTCAGAATTGAAAACATCTACATAAACTAATTTTGTTAAACAAAACTATGGAAACACATGTACTGCAATAATATTAAAGTATCAAAATAATCATACATATCCAATACGCTAGGAATGAAGTTATTTACAATAATATTAAGATATCAATATAATCATACATATCTAATATACTAGGACAAACCGATACCAAAAATAATTTCAAAACTATACGATTCATGACAAATTCAAAACTGTCTCACAATGCCTTAACTAGGGGTATGTTTGAGATTGAGATTGGGCAGCTGTAGTTTTTAAGCTGCAGCACTAAAGAGTTTAGTAAACACTAGCTGCTATAGCTTTTAAGCTATATTAGCTATATTAATATGATTTTTCACTTGTATGATGTAAAATATATTATGTTTTTAATAATTTTGTTAAAATTATTATTTAAAAATTATATTTATTACATATTATTAAATTTTATTTTACAATTATAATTTTTTTTTCCACAGCAACTGTAGCTTAAAAGTTACAGCACCTCAATCCCAAATATATCCTAAAACATTATATGTTCCACAAATTTTATAAAAGTATATTGATAAGAAAATTATCAAATTAAAACTAGGAATACTAAACATATGTAATAAGCTCTATTTAAATCTTTAAAATTTTCCAAGATCTTCTGGCACTCCAAATAATTTTGTAAAATTGGCTGTTTTGCTGAAATCACAAGTTTCACAATAGTGTTTACTTTGAAAATCCATGTAAAATCTTATGAAATAAAATTTAATCATTAAGCCCTATATGTCTAGTTTACAGAAAGATAAGATTTTTTTAAAAATAATTTTCAATGGAAATGATTAATACAAAATATTCATGCTGTCCAGAAAATTCTATAACATATTTCATACAACTAGAGTTTCAAATTAAGCATATATTCACAACAATAAAAAAAATAAGCAATAAAGACTCACTAACATATTTCATCCATGTAAAATCTTATGAAATAAAATTTAATCATTAAGCCCTATATGTCTAGTTTACAAAAAGATAAGATTTTTTAAAAAATAATTTTCAATGGAAATGATTAATACAAAATATTCATGCTGTCCAGAAAATTCTATAACATATTTCATACTAGAGTTTCAAATTAAGCATATATTCACAACAATAAAAAAAATAAGCAATAAAGACTCACTAATCAAGAAGCTTCCAATTAAACTAATAGCTCTAACTTGAAATGGAGAAGGTTGTTATGAGAGATTTAGAATTTAGAATTTGGTCGTGAGAGAGAAAAAAAGATGAATAATGAAAGAAGTTGAATATATCTATATTTCTTCTTTTAACTCTAAGCTTTTGAGCAAGGATTAACAAATACAAAGCAAGCAAATAAATGCAAAAATACATGTAAAGCAAGCTCTAATAAAACAACATTATATATAAAGAAAACTCTAATAAGTGTAATGAACATAAATGCAAAGCAAAATTTAATAAATACAATAATAATTTAAAGCAAGCATTAATAAAGAAACTTTAATAAAAAAAAACAATAAATATAAAGTAAAATTTAATAAGTGTAATCATAATTATAAAGTAAACTTTAATAAATGTAATAATAAACTAAAACAAGCTTTAATAAAGAAACTTTATTAAAACAATGATAAATGTAAAATAAACTTTAATAAAGCAAAAATAAATATAACAAACTTAAATAAATGTAATCATTGAAATGAAAGGGGTGATTTCATAGTTCTTGATATGTGAAGATACGTTGTTAGATGCTCTATTTTTTTTCTATTGAGACTGAATTTAAACCTGTGCTTGAGAGATAGCTATCCATACACTAATAAGGAATGTATAGATTATCGAGAAGAGAAGAGCCATGGTTGTCCCAGACCATCCGGATCCCTCCGAGTGAATAGAAATGTTTATAATTATATCTTTCAATAAATAAAAGTCTTTATGACAAATGTATTTAATAAATGTATACTAAATGCAAGTAATAATCCAAGCACACATATTTTATGTAATTTATAAATGTGACACTAGGAAATTCTTGGTAACTCTAATAAATTAAGAAAGCCTAGAACTATTCCCTAAAATCTCTTAATAAACTAATTAAAAGAAATAAAACTTTTTATTTCATTACTTAGAATTACCATAATTATTAATAAACAAAATAAGATGGCGTTATAATTCTCCCCACCTAAAAAGAAATTTTGTCCCCAAAATTTCTTTAACTACCTTATACATAGAACAGTTGAGGATACTGAATGTTCCTACAATGCATCTTAATTAAAGGGATAGCTCTAGTCCTTAAAACTTGTTTTGTTCTATTAACGACTTCAATAGGTTGCTTCTTATATGACTTGGTTGTTAGTCTAACACATGTGAAGGGCCTGCTGTATACTTCCTCAACATTGACACATAGAACATATTGTGAAGCCTGGATAGGCTAGGTGGTAAAGATATGTGGTAGGCCATAAGACCAATGCTCTCTAAAATATGAAATAGTCCAATAAACCTAAGGCTAAACTTACCTTTCTTTCCAAATTGAAACACACCTTTCCACAAAAATACCTTCAATAAAACAAAGCATTCTTTGTTAAATTTTAGATCACGTCTACGGCGATTTGCATAATTCTTTTGTTTGCTCTGACCTGTCAGAAGTCGTTCTCTAAGTAGCTTGATTTTATCAACAGTAATTTGTACTAATTCTGGACCCAAAAGTCTTCTATCACCAACCTCATCCCAACATATTGGGGACCTTCATTTTCTTCTATATAATGCTTTAAATAGTGCCATGACGATACTGAGTGGAAGCTATTATTATAAGCAAAATCAATTAATATTAGATTTTCTTCCCAACCACCACTCAAATCTAATACACAAGCTCAAAGATATTCTTAAGGTTTAGATGGTCCTTTCCGACTATCCATCTGTTTATGGATGGAAAGCAATGCAAAATCTCAATTTCCTCCCCAATTCTTTATACAAATTAGCCCAAAATCTTGAAGTATATTGTAGGTCTCTATCTGACATAATTGACACCAGTACTCCACGAAGCCTTACTATCTCTTTCATAAATAACTTAGCTAATTATCCCATATTATCCGCACTTTTCCTTGCCAAGAAATGATCAGATTTTATGAAACGATCAACTATTACTTAGATGGAATGACAACCTTTGTTAGCAAGTGGTAATTCGAGACGAAATCCATGATAATGTGTTCATTTTCATTGCAAAATAAAAAGATTTTGTGAAGTTTTGCATTGAGACACAAAAGCTGCAATATCACTTTTCATATTCCTACACTAAAAACTATCTTTTAAATCACAATACATCTTAGTACTACCAGAATGCATAGTATAAGATGATTTATGAGCTTCTCTTAAGATTTTGGCTTCAACTCTTCTTCTGCCGGCATACAAAACCTTGGACCTCAGTATAACATGTCTCTATTAGCAAGTATGAATTCAGACTTGCATCCTCTGTTCACCTCTTCACAAATGTTACTGAGCTTTGAGTTAACATTTTAGGTTGCCATAATTCTGTCAATCAAAGTAGGCTGGACTGTTAAATGACCTAACAAGTCTACTTTCTTACAAATCATTACCTCGATCCCATAACTCTTTAGGTCTTTTACTAAATAAGTTTGTATGGTGATAAGATGTGCCATGCACCCTGATGATTTTCTACTTAAGGCATCGGCCACAGTATTGGCCTTACCAGGATGGTAATTAATAGAGCAGTCAAAATCTTTCACTAACTCCAAGCATCTCATTTACCTCAAATTCAACTATTTTGAGTAAATGAGTATTTCAAACTCTTATGATCAGCAAAGATATCACAAGTTTCCCCATACATATAATGCCTCTAGATTTTTAGAGCAAATACTACTGCAGCTAGCTCCAAATCATGAGTTGGATAGCTCTGTTTGTGACTCTTTAACTGCTTGGAAGCATACGCCACAACTTTGCCATGCTGTATCAGAACACAACCCAATCCTTTTTCTGAAAGCATCAATTTTAAGCACAAAACCTTCACTACCAGTAGGGATAGTCAAGATAGGAGCAGACACCAAATGACTACTGAGTTCTTGAAAGCTCTTTTCACATACCTTATCCTAAGTAAACTTCACATTATTCTTAGTTAAATTGGTCAATAGCACTACAATGCTAGAAAATCCCTTTACAAAGCGTCTATAATAGGCAACTAGCCTTAAAAAACTCTTTATGTCAGTGACATTAGAAGATCTTTCCTAATTTACAATTACCTCCACTTTGACAGGATGCACCGAAATGCCATCTTTCATTGCTATATACCTTGGAAATGCCACACAATCAAGCCAAAACTCACATTTCTTAAATTTCGCATACAATTTCTTCTCTCGCAATATTTCCAACATAATTCTTAAGTGTACTCATGCTCTTCTTTACGAGTAAACCAATATGTCGTCAATAAAAACAATGACAAACTAGTCAAGACAAGGTTAGAAAATCATATTCATCAAATTCATTAATGTTGCAGGAGCATTAATTAACTCAAAATGTATAATTAGGAACTCGTAATGCCTATAATGGGCTTGAAAAGCTGTCTTCAACACATCATCACTTCTGATTTTTAATTAATGATATTCATATCATAAATCAATATTAGAAAATACTATCGCACCTCAAAGTTGTTTAAGAAGGTTATATATTCGAGAAAAATAGTACATATTCTTAACAGTAATTAAATTCAATTATTGATAATCAATATACAACCTCATCGAACTATCTTTCTTCTTCACAAACAAAATAAGAGCAACTGAAGGTGAGAACACTGGGACGAATGAAACCCTTGTCTAGCAACTCTTGTAACTAGACCTTTAATTCTTTCAACTCAATGGGTGTCATTCAATATGACGCTTTAGAAATAGGTGCAGTACTAAGGATTAGCGCAATGGCAAACTCAACCACTCAATCAATAGATAAACCAGGAAGATATTCAGGAAATATGTCAACAAACTCACATATAATAGGTCTGTCTTTAAGGCATACCTCACTAAAATTATCAGTAAATACATATGCTAAAAACACTTCACACCCATTATTTAGCATTTTATCTTCCTTAACCATATAAATCAAGTCTCCACGACTCCTTCAATTCCCTATGGAAACGAAATTCTTCCTCATTAGGTAAACGAAAAATAATCTCCTTCACAAAATAATTGATTGAAGCATGAAAAGGTCTTAGTCAATCCATCCCCAACGTGACATCTTCAACTAAACCACAAAGAATAATACTAAAAATAAATAACTTAGGAAAACTGTCTTAAATAAAGGTCATACCAATGTGCAAAACAATAAATAAGTGGAGAAAATAAATAATAAAAATTTTAAGGTTGTCAATTAAGAGCAAACAAATAATTCATGCCATGATAACACTAAAAATTGTCTATCAAGCAGTTAGGATGAAACTAAGTCACCAAAAAAAAAAAAAAATTAAAAGAACATAAATTGAATTTCTATTTATAAAAGATTACTCTCCATCTTGAAGATATCTTCTCACTAATAATATCTAAGTAAACAATACTATATATCCAATTGATTGTGTTAAGACCAAACTGACCTCAAACAAAGTCTACAGAATCCTAAAACCTATTACTCTGATACTATAATTGTAACACTCCAAATCTAATGCGTGCTCCATCAATTGGAGGAAACTTACGAATTAAAATCTTTACAAAAAATCTCAAACTAAAAGTCTTTCAAATTTTATTAAACTAATACCTCAAACCCATCACTAAACATTTTCTTCCAAAACCATTAATGTAACAATGTCCCAAAACACTCCAATTACAAGTTCAGAAGACAGACAAGCTTAAAAGAAATAGAAATCCACCAGTTTTTTTATTCAACTAGCAAAAGTAAAAAAAATCTATAATTCCCAATAGAAGCACGCATCTCAACAAGTCACTTAATTTGTAAAAATTAATGATGAGGGATGAATCGTCAATTCAGTAAATAAAATCATTCTTAACATAGTAGGAATATCTAGTACCAAAACTATTGCAAGTCTTATTTTAAAAAAAAAAGGAAAAAAAAAACATAAATTTTACAAAATGACATAACTAAATAACATAAATTCATAAACGATTCAAAATATCAAAATCATAAGTAATCGTGAAAATGAATTGTATAATATATAAATACGAGAAAAAAATGATTAGCCCACGTCAGATAGTATTACCTATACTCTCGGTGACCTAGCCAGAAAAGAATCAGTATCAGAATATCATATGCAACCTTATAATAGAAGCTTAGTTTAGTCTAAAGCATATATATTGTATAATAACTATGAACAATGAACTCAAATATTTGTATCGAATTCATAAAAGATCATAACAATGATTGAGGTTTGCAGAACAAATCATTTAGCAAAATAAATCACACATTTAAAGGAATTTATAATATTTTGTTAAAACCATAAAACTAACACAATTTTCAGATTTGAAAACATTTACATAAATTAATTTTGTTATAAATAACTATGGAAACAAATATATGTACATACAAAAATGAACATTTCAGGTTTTGAAAATAACACTGCATAGAGAAATCATGTAAGCAAATTTTTCCACATGCATAATGACGGAGAGTTTAATGGATGCCTTTCTTTAATAAGAAAATAAGAAATACCTTATATCAAATGCTTATTTGAGCAATCCTTTACTATAAAAAGGATTAGGAACTTCGCTGAACAGTTCTCTATTAGAAGGAATTGACTGACAAAAAAGGAAATAACTATAGTCACTCTTAAAATTTTTAAGAAATGGTAAATATTGGCATTTATCTAAAATTTTGTAATTAACCATAGAAAGGAGCAAAACGTAAACAACTGAGCACCAAACCACATACCTTTGAAGATCTCAAAGTTCTAATACCAAAAAGAATAACGTGACAAAAAAAAAAAGAATTGTTTCTCCTAAATCTTTCAAACAGAGAATAGAACCAAAAACACATACCATAAACAGACTATCACATACCTTATAAGCCTATCAATCTACAATAAGGATTAATTATGCCAATATGTGAAAACAGAGGTAAGTGAATTTCAAAGAAAAGAGTTAGCAGGATGACCTTCGTCAAAATTCTAAAGTCAAAATACGAAGAAGAACATTTAATCTATTTGCAGAAAAGAAAATTATAGTACAACATACTTAGAATCACCACAAGAAATCATGGTGAGATCTATTATCGGACCATTGTCAGCAGGTAGAACCGACTCTGCATTACACGTAACTAATGATCAAATATTAATTCAAAGAACTAGTAAAGTTGGCCACGCGAGAATGTGTGACAGGCGTGAGCTTTTGAGCTGTCACAACATAGTTCCACTCACTCACTTTATTTATTTATTTATTTCTACTAATGTATGTGTGCTTTTCTATTTCTGGTTTGGATTTTTATTGATTGTTCTGTGTGTGGGTGTTTTTCTTAGCTCTCTCTCAGTAGCTCGCACTCTCATGGTTTACTCTTCCAACAGCATGGTTTGACGGATTTACACAAGAAGTAACTAAGTTGGGATATTTTTTGAATATTAAATCAATAATTACGTTTTTACTAAATTAACTCTTTAAATTCATACCACACACTTTTTTATAATATCTTATAATTACCTTAAGTTTTAAGTAATATTTGTTTTCTTATCTGAAATTGGTTGAAGTTTGAACATGTATAAATACATATATTCCGAAAAATAAATCCTATAATTATATGTTTAGTAATTTACTAGTTATAAGATAAAATTTGATGATATTTATAAACATAATTAATTATCAAAATTGATCAAACAATTTGATACTTATAATTTTTTTTATTAAAATAATATTATATTTATTAAAAAATTAGTATTGCCAATTTTCAAATCTCAATTGACCCATTTGACTTGGCTGCCAAGCAGCTAGGTCAAATGGGCTATTAGTTGGGTGAACTTTATATGACATAAAATTTAGACTTGAGTTGTTATATTTGATCCGTCCATATCTCTCACTAATCCTCACTTTTTAGTTAATCATATTTATAACTAAAATTATCTTAATAAAAAAAATACTAAAAATAGAAAATACAAAAATAATTTTAGTTACACTGCTATTGTCACTGCACAACTTTTTTTTTTTTTAATATTTGATTGACCCTATCATCAAATTCCCATCCATTGCCAACAACCTCAAACTAAATTATCTCCACATCTTATGATGCTAAACAATAAATTAATACTCCAAATTGAGCAACCATAGATTAATATCAAATTATTCAATACAATATAGCATCAAAACAAATGCCTTGCAAATAAAACAAAGAGAACTAAAGACCCATACAAAAAAGGTAGGGCTGGGCAAATCAGCCGATCCGATTCAACTAGACCAGAATCGATCCGAAAAAAATTGAGTTCGGATCACACACACACACTATGAATCTGTTCCTGTTGGAAGTTATGCGAGACCACTCATAGAAAGATTTCGATTTTGGTAGAGTTCATGGCTAGTTGAAGACAGACACACACACACACACACATACACACACTAAGAGTCCGCATAATCTTTTGTACGACCTAGATGACCATATATTCCTGTTGGAAGTTATGTGGGACCACTCATAGAAAGATTTCGATTTGGGTAAAGTTCATGGCTGGTTGAAGACACATGCGCGCGCGCACACACACACACACGCACACGCACACACACACACGGGGGCACACGCTCGCGCGCACACACACACGCACGCAGGCACGTACACACGCACCCACACACACGTGCGTGCGCGCGCGCAACCTTTTGCGGGCTTAAAATTTGTCAAAAACCCCTTTTTTGTACAACCTTAGTGTATTCATATCTCAATTAGAAGTCCCAAAATGAAGCTGCTACATGCATGCATGCACGCACGTACGAACGAGTGCGCGCACACACGAGAGGATGAGGAGAAAGAGAGAGACTGTGCACTATACTCACGCCTAGATTTGTCAACAGTGAACTCCCAATGGACTTAAGTCATTTAAATGTTGTAACTAATTGCAGAAACCTCTCATTTGTTAGTACATAATTGCCCATTTATTATGAGCTATAATAACACAATTAAATGTTATATTTGTCTATAATATATCATTATATGAAGTGTGACAAAATCAGACTCATTAACATAATATTTAATCACTTAATAAATAAGTCTGTTAAAATTACTCTTTAATATTTGACATTAGTCACATATTAATTCGAAAAAATATAAAACAATTAAAATGATTTATGCTAGTCTATAATATGTGAGAAATAAATCCAATAAGTAAGCATAAATTAACTATAGTAATTAACTATAGGAATAATTGTTAATGAAACTAGCAATTGGTGTATGGCTGGCATTTGCAGGCCTTACTCTATTCTCTGTATCTGTGAAATTTTTTTTGATTAATACTTTGAGAAATTTTACTTGTTTGGCTATGGCCATAACTGCTATTATAGTTGTTATTCAATTTTAATTTTTATTCACTTGATTTTATTATAGTTGTTATTCACTTTTAACTTTTATGGATTTTTGACTAATTTTAAGCTTTTTATATTGTACTTAAAAATTTTGATTATGTTTATGTTTAAATTTTGTGATTTGTGTCTTTTGGAGACTAATAATTAGTCAGGAGAAATGGACTAAAATGAAAAAATTTCATAAAATTAATCTTGAAATAACTAAACAATAGTAAAACAGCCCCAAAATTAACAAAACAACTCAAAATGGTCCTTGAACTGAATTTAACCCTATTTCTATCCGATTCTTACCTAATTTAAACCTGAACTTATCCGAATTCAACCCAAACTTTAAATCTGATCCGAGTACTATTCAATCTGATTTGATTAAATTGGAAATTTGGGTTAAATTCAGATAATTTTTTCTTCCCACCGATCAACCTGAAATCTAATTAGATTGATCCAAACCCGATATTGCCCACTCCTACAAAAGGTAAAATAAAGCAATGGGGGTTTCTTGGGAATTTGGAATTATATTTTATATTTTTTAATGAGGATAATTTTATAAATAAAATTATCGCTCTTTGGACTTTTGAACTCATGACTCAAACTGACAAATTAAACTATAATGTAAAAGTTTAAATTTTTAGATTTTTTTCTAGGTTTCAAAATAAATATGTAGAAATATTTTAGAGGGTTCATATTATCCGACCTTTTGTAATTAATAATACGGTCGGTTCGGTAAGTAAGATGACATAAGATACAATTAGATGAGATAAAATAGAATCTAATTAGCATAATATTATATTTGTGTTTGGTGTAACATTAAATTAGATGATAAATAATTATGTTTTGTGTTTGGCATGTCATGAGATTAACTAATCACTAATAAATCTTGAAGAATTTTTTTAAAAAAATCTAAATGTGTTTGGAATGAGATTTATTAACTTATTTATTTTCAAAATAAGGAGGGGTAATAAGAATCAAATTTGGAAAGGGTAATTTCAGTCTACTCTCTGGTAAAGTGATAATTTTTAAACAATTCTTCTTCTTATTGAAAACATTAAGTTACCCTAAAAAAATTATTTTTTTCTATGTTATTTTTATAGAAAATCGTTATTCTATATTATAGGGAAATTATTAGCCATCCACTCAAAAATTATTTTGTTAAAAAAATTAAATTTATTCAATTTTTGACATATTAGTTTCAATATACATTAGCTGTCTATCAAAAACACAGAATTATCTTTATAAAATTACTAGTTATAATTTATGTTTGCTTTTGTTTGTCATTTTATAAGGACAATTATGCTTTTTTAAAGTGAATTGTTAATACAAATTGCATGCATTGCATGGAAAATTAAACAAATTAAAATTTTTATAGAATTTTTTATAATAAGGTAAATGGTTAATAATTTGTCATGCCTTTCTTTTAAAAATAGTAATAATAATAATAATAAATTCAGCTACAACCTTTCTCAGATCAACTCTCTTTGGGGTTTGAAACTCCGTTTGATATATTTTTTCAAATAGAACTTATTTAAATAAATTTTTTCTTAGTAAAACTTTTACAAATAGTATTTTTATCTAAAATAAAAATTAATTGTTTGGTTGTCAATAAAAACTTTATTAAAAATTATAAAATTATTTTAATAGATAAGTTTTTTAAAATTATATTAAGAAAAGAATGAAACAAATTATCAAATAAATAAAAGATATTTTTGATATTTTAACATTTAAATAAACTTTTCAACCTTTACTTCCAACAATCCAAAATTTAAATTTTTACTAGTAAAGTAAAAATAACTTACTTAATCTTTAAAAACTCTATTAATAAAACAAGCAAACAATAATAAACATTAGGTAAACAATACCAAACATGCATTGAGGCTCTATGGCAAGTGCAAAGTTTTCCTTCTCTGCCTTCGCTTCTATACTCTCATATAACTAAAGAGCCAAGTGCTGTTATGCGCAAGCTAAAAATCATTTGGTCACTAACTTCTGCTTTGCTGCTGTCTGCTGATGGCTATACTGATATATCCGACGGTTAGTGGCCATTCTGGGAATGGCAGTTGCCATATATATTTATTGTTCCAGGAACTATTCGACATTCTGCAAAATCCTGGAAATTTGCTGGGTGGCTGCGTATTGGCATGAATCGATTAACTTCTGGTAAATTGGTCACAAAAGAACTTTCTCAATAAAAAGTCGTACCAGATTCTCACACATGCAAACCAAGGAATTAAGAAACTCTTCACATAGAAATTCTAAGATCACCAATCCTATAGGACTAAGGAGATGTATCGATATTTAAACCAAACTCCGAGACAAGTCAATGAAATTTCTGGAACTAATATTTCCGTGTTCTTGTTTACACTCCAAGATGGTCGGCTTTATTGGTGACAGGGTCAAATGTAAACACCAGTCATTTGATACGTCGAAGAGAGGGGAAAGATTTTCCTGATCAATGAAAGCACCATATAACACAAAATAACGAAAGGTCTGGAATGCAAATTCTTCATTACCATACTGTATACATCTCCTTGTCATCGATGCTTCGCTGCCCGTGCCATCCTCTAAACATGCCAATCCATTGGGTTAGCTGTCATATGTGTGTTAAAATCTAGCCAGTAAATGAGCCAATAAGCATTAAAAATTTGAAAATCATGCCAATCCATTGGGTTAGCTGCCATATATGTGTTAAAATCTAGCCAGTAAATGAATCAATAAGCATTAAAAATATGAAAATATTACCCGGAGCCGTATAGCCAAAAGTTCCTTTTATCCCATTTGAGGTTGATGGACTTTCGATAGCAGTATCAAAACCCATCTTCTCAATTGTCTTCTCATCATGTAACAACACCAAAATTATGGAAGCTGGGCCCACACCCGCTTTTCTTTTGGACTTTCCTATCTCAAACTCTTTATCTATTCACCTTTGACTTTTGATGATTTCTTTTCTATTTAAGTTTTACAAGTTGGTTGTGTTTTGGCAAAGGAAGTAAAACAGGTTGTGTTTTAGAAGGTAGAAAGATTTTGACCATACAACGTTTACACCTACCTTGCACATATGACTAGATCATCGAAAGTTTAGAAAAGAAAAATTTAGAGACCGGTATTCCCCTCTTGATTATAAGAAATTCAAAAGGATGATTGGTACATAAGACTATTATTGTAGTTATCGCAAACTTATATATGCTCTCAATAATAGACACGCGACCCAACGTTATTTAAAAGGTCAAGAGAGAATCCTAATTTAAAATATGAACCAGAAGGAAATACTAATATATTTGCAAGATCATAACAAAAATCTCTAGGATAACTCTTACTTGCTCTCGAAAGAGATCAAGGGTTCAATTATGGGATGGAGTATGGTAGCTGGTAACTAATAAAATCAACTAAAATCATTGTTCACAACTAATAGCAAGGGAAACCCTGAATTAATGACCCAAAGTTATGCCGCCAAGCACCAATATTGGAACTCTTGCAGAAGTTTATTTCAAGAATTACTAATTAACCTAGACTTGTATACATGGTAATTTAATAATAAGCTTGAATATTTGTTTGCGGATATCAAAAAAAAAAAAAAAAACTCTTATTACTTTAAATACAATAGAAGCGCTAACGTGTGCAATATTTATAAATTTTATTGGAAGTTATTATTTCTTTTTAACTAGCAATTTGACCAAGATTAGAATTCCTGCCCCATTTACATTTAAATCTCTTCCTCCATTTTTTTTTTAAAATTATTTTTCTTTTTATATTTCTATAATAATAAAACGTTAAATTTTTTCTGTATCACAAATTTATTAATCGGGAAAAAATAGTAGTAAGGTTTAATGAAAATCTGACCCAATTTTGTAAGCCCGGGCTGAGCTGTGCCAGAGGCCCAGAGCCTTGCTTGCATCAAGATCCCCATGTTATTTTAACTAGTTTTTTATTATCTATTTTTTTAAATAGTTTAAAACTTTATTTTTTTTCATAGTTTAGAATAATTACTAGTAGTAATCCTCTATTATAAAATATATGAATTCAATAATTTTTTTAGTTTTCAAAGTTTTTGTATGAGTTTTTAAATTTAGTTAATTCTCGATATTATATAAATTCAATGAGTCTTCATTCTCTAAGTTTAGAGTATTTTTAAAAATCAACATAAATTTAGATTGTTCTTTTTATTTTAATACTCTCAAAAATCAATAAAATATTAAACTTCCAGTCTTCCACTATATCACAATTTTATTAATCTAAACAAGGTATTGAGTTTTAATGAAAATCCGACCCATCAACAATGACTTGGCCTGGTTTTAAATTTGTAAGGCCTAGCTAAACTGGGCTAGCTAGGCTTGCATCGAGAAGCCTGGTATCCACTAACCAAACAATTTACCTGATTCTTAATCCAAGTGTTATAGGAAAATTATTAGCTATTCACTCCAAAATTATTTTATTAAAAAAATTTTACAAAAATTTAAATTTATTCAATTTTTCACATTTTATTTTCAATATGCATTAGTTGCCTATAAAAGATAGAATTATCCTCATAAAATTACTACTCTGTAATTTATTTTTGCTTTTTTTTTGTCATTTTATAAGGATAATTATGTTTTTTAAGTGAATACTTAATACAAATTGCATACATTGCTTGGAAAATTAAAGAGATTTAAATTTTTATAGTAAGGTAAACAGTTAATAATTTGTCCTGCCTTTCTTCTAAAAAAATAAATTAATAATAATAATAAATTCAACTACAACCTTTCTTCGAACAACTCGATTTAGGGTTTGAGTCTCTGTTTGGTATATATATATATTTTTTAAATAGAACTTATTTAAACGAAATTTTTGTTAATAAAACTTTCACAAGTAGTGCTTTTATCTAAAAAAATTTGATTTTTTGGTTATCAATAAAAACTTTTATTAAAAATTATAAAATCATTTTGATAGACAAGTTTTTAAAATTATATTAAGAAAATAACGGAATAAATTGCCAAACAAGTAAATGATATTTTTGATATTTTAATATTTGAAAAAAAAAATCAACCTCTATTTTCAAAAGTCCAAAATTTGATTTTTTCCTTATAGAGTCAAAATAACTTATTTTATCTTCAAAAGCTCAACTAATAAAATAATCAAACAATAAAAAAAATTTTGATAAAAACTTATGAAATTAAATAAATAATTATGACTATTATATAAACAATATCAAACTTTCACTGAGGTTCTATAGGCAAGTGCAAAGATTTCCTTCTCTGCCTTTGCTTCTATACTCTCGTACAACTAAAGAGCCAAGTGCTGTTAAGCACAAGCTCGAAATCATTTGGGTCACCAACTTCTGCTTTGTTGCTATCTGTTGATATATTCGTCGGTTATTGGCCTTTCTGGGAGTGGCAGTTGCCATATATGTTAATTGTTCACGGAGCATTTTGCAAATCCTGGAAGTTTGCTGGGTGGTTTCATATTGGCCTGAATCGATTAACTTCCGGTAAATGGGTCACAACAAGAACTTTCTGAGTAAAAAGTCCTACCAGACTCTCACACATGCAATCCAGGGATTTAAGAAACTCTTTCACAGAGAAATTCTAAGATCACCAATCATCTACGACTAAGGAGGAGATGTATCGACATTTAAACCAAACTCCGAGACAAGTCAATGAAATTTCTGGAACTAATATTTCCGAGTTCTTGTTTACAATCCAAAACGGTCGGCTTTATTGGTGACAGGGTCAAATGCAAACACCAGTCATTTGATATGTCGAAGAGAGGGGACAGATTTTCCTGATCAATGAAAGCACCATATAACACAAAATAATGAGAGGTCTGGAATGCAAATTCTTCATTACCAAACACATAATATGTCAAGTCTTCAAAGTCAACATACACTCCTATCAATTTATACATAATTATTAACAGTAAGAATTCACTGGCGATGTCCCTCAGGCAAGGGAACCACATTGTGGAAGGGTACTGTCCTCTGCGGTAAAGCTCCATCTTCTTCGTCATCATCAAATTCCAGCAAATAACTGCTCAATAAAAAAGTGATTATGAAAATGACATTGACATTAATAAATAATTACAGAAACTTGAGGCAAGAACCCAGAAAACTTTCAAAATTAGAGAGAGCGAAAACAAATTAATTAATTATATAATGTTCATCTGGTTTTCAAGCACCAAATCCAAGATCTGCAAAATAAGATGAAACACAGAAGGGATATGACTTACTCATCTGTTTTCCTCTGCAAATATTCAAAATTGTTGAGGGCATCCCCACAGCATTCACAATACAATAATAGTCAGTTTCAGGCCATAGCACCAACAGGAAAATAATTCAAGAACAATAATGTTAGGGATCCTAATTTTTAAGTCTCAATGCTATGTGTCATTTATCTACTGGATGATGAATTTCATAGTCAATAAAATTACTTAATTACCATCCAATAGATGAATATCACATCAGTTGAGACTAAAATTAAGATTTATATGTTGGGATATCTAACATTGCTCATTAAAAAATAGGTATCAATACGTTATAGTGGATAGATGGAATAGTCACCTTTCGAGGGGTACTAACGACAGTGGCCTTATAGAGTGCAGTTGTTCCTGGATAAACAGCCAAAACATGTCGTCCAGGAGGGAATTCTGGGATGCCAGAATCATTTCGCTTCGGGAAAGGTATAATACATGACATATGCAGCTTGTACTTTCTGAAAGGAACAATGACACAATGAACTTTATTCAGCTGAGGCAATTTTTCATACTTAAAAATTAATAACAGAAAAGAACCATAGATTGCCTTCTAAATTACTAGCTGGAATCATAACCATACAAGTTCTCACCACAAGCTTTGTAGTATGCATGCAGGTTTCTCTTTTATAATTAAAATTTGAAAAGAAGTTATACCCAGAAATCATCAATTGAAGGCAAGTATTATTTAATGTAGCATGAGATGAGTATTGACAATATATTTTCTTGCATAAATGAACGAGGTAAAATTATTTTAATGTTCAAAATATAAACAAGATATCATTGTACAAAAGTTACCTTTGCACACCACCCTCTTCATCATCACCTGGCTCCTCATCCAGTACTTCAAATCTAGAAACAGAGTAACAATATGTAAATAATTAAAAAAATTAAAAAAGGAATAAAATCCAGATTATGCATGAACCTTCAGAAATATAAATTCAAATTTGATCTAATTATAACTAAAAATGTGGGTTAACGCAGTGGAGAACATGGTAAAGACAAATGAAAAACAAAGTTTCAAGGAACCACCATGGAAAAGAAGAATTCTATTCAATAGGATGATTAAACATGTAAGGTAAACACTCCATTTATATATAGCAAACCTTACTGCCTAAATAATCTCAGATATAGAAAGAGAATCTCACCTAAACAAAAAAAGAAAGACTCAAATTTCATACCAAATATGACTCTAATAAAAAGGACTACCTAAAATATCATCTACATCATGGGTGCCAGTTAGTTTAGATGGTAAAATCTATTCGAGTGTCACAAGGAGTGTGGGTTTTGAACTCTGTACACATGGGTTGGAAAGGATTTAGTTTCCAGTAATTTGTGTGTGTGTGTGTGTGTGTGTGTGTGGTCCATTTGGTCTTAATCCATACTTTATGAGGGTTGAAAATGATTGAAGGCCAAATCTCAATACCCAGGTGTTATTTCCAAAGCACTCCACATATCTAAACAGTTGAATAGGCTCAATCTACATCAGAGGAATTACTTGCCCCAGATTGTATAACTGATTGTGATCACCATTTCCCTCCAGAAATCATACTAATCATACATCATGTTTATTAACAAAATGTGAATGATGATATGATGTATTACCATATTGAACAGTGTATGTGTTGCAATCTAGGGAAAGCTGAGAAGATCAAGTGTTTTTTTGTTATGTCTGGGAACTGAACTTACTCTTTGGTTTCTCTATCAAAATGCATTACTTTTACAACAAACCACTCGTCCTTGTCAGCATTCTCAGCTGTCACCCTAGCTGCTACCTGAATAAACAGAACGCCTAACTCCTCAACATAAAGATGAGATAGATGGAATTGCTCAATTGATCATAAAGCAGGAGAGAAAAAGTTTCAAGAAGTGATTCAATAGATTTGTTTTTAATTTAAAGCAGCAATCACAAATTTTTGACTTCTATAGAGCCAAATGCACACCTGTTCACCCTTTAGACTAGCACAAGTATCAAGTTGATTTCTCATAGAAGAAGAAAGCCTTGAGATATCAGAATCATTCTTCATTCGTTTCCTTTTCTGATCACTGCCTTCTGCAACATATGTAAAATTAGCTAAAGGAACAAAGTAAATAGAGTTTCATAAAAGTTGCTAATTTATACACCATTGGGAGCTAAGTAAATTTTACAACTTTGGTATATGCCACACATTCAATGTTCCCATATCAAAGCTACTAAGTTCAATTCCTAATTGGTATTTGACAATTTAACTAACTTGTGTAGGAAAAGCCCACTGCCTAACAGATTTGAATACTCAACAAAGCAGGATTTGCACCTCTCGGGCGGTCAACCTAAAATACATATTCTGGAAAGGACTGGAAAAATTAAAATATAGACTGACTATAGTACAGCATATATAGCTGAAAATTTGCAGACAGGTCCAAAAAAATACAGCAGACAAATATCTATCGTATGAAATATATTGACTATAGTACACACCTATTCTTCTCCGTTGCTGTCCCATAGGTCCAGATGGCAAAAGAGCATCTAGCTGACCAACCAACAGGTTGGAAACACTAAATGAAATTGAAGAAACAATAGGTTAAACAAAATTATCAAACAATACAATGAAGAACCGTATAAGAACCAAGAGCAGACCGTGTGTTTATAAAAGTCAACAAACTGCCCAATCCCCTAAACCTTAACATTTGCTTCTATTATTTTCATTAACGTTAAAAGGGAACGAGAAAAAGGGCAACAGGAAAAGGAAAGCAATACAGCAGATGCCATCAGATTCATGATATGGGTAACGGACATACTGGACTTCATTTTCTGAAAGTTCTTTCGCCTGAATATATAAACTTTTCAGCTTTGTTAAAGAATTATCACCAGGCTTCTCAATCACCTCAGGAGCTGTACAAACAAACAATAGATTAGATTTGATGCAAAACAACTGCAACCGTTAACATCCAGAATAAAGCAAAAACCATCCCAAAGTCATGCATGTATATTTAATGAGTCGCACCAATGCGTTTTGATTTGGTTATTAACAATACCTTGTTTAGGCATGATTGTAAGCATTAAAGAATGATTAGGTGCAATTACTATTAGGTAACCCATCATTTTCCAAATGGATCGCCCTTACCATATTGCATCAAGAATTTCTCAAAATCTGGATGCAGTTAAGCTGAACTGATGCTCATATATATTTTAATGTTGATATAATTATCTTTTCATCATTTTTTTAAAGTGTCACAAATTTTTACCATTCCCACACTATCATTAATTGACATTCCAATTTTGCAGAGCAAAAATTAGTTATACAAGAGTAAGGTTAGGGATCCCTTATAGATATAATCATTAACTACTAAGAGACAAAATTAAGGAATTTTATTGCAGGAGATCAGCGAACACTGGCATGTAATGTAAGATGCATACATCATTAACCAACATAAATATAGAATTGTGAACCATATTATAGTGTATTGAGGTGAGTATCAAAGAAAGTAGCTGGAAAACCACTTATTTGTCTTATGAGCAGGAAGAAGTGAAACTACTGATTTTATTAAAAAGTAACCATCCCATCAAAGGAAACTCGTTAAGCTAATAGAGTAAAAAATTACAATAAGAAAGCATATAAAAGCTTATTTAAACTCAATTCAAGGCACTTTTGCTTGTCCAACCCAAATACATAAAATCATTTGTGATCATATCTAAATAAAAACCATCCCAGAACACCAACTTACATCAGATTTATCTATTTATCAGCCCTGATTAGGCCTAATATGCTCACTTATGCTTCTCCACAAAAAATGTTCACAATTTTCCTCAAAATAACAAATGTCACATGCAAAGGTTTAAGGCACATTATAAATAATAATCAAGAGTCCACATACAAGATCCATGCTTCAAACTATTCCACCTTTTCTTTATCAACCATTTAGAACTCCGAAATTCTCGCCTTTTGATCCCTTAAACTACAGTATCCGATCTAGACCACCATAAACAACCAGCTAGTAGATTTTACAGACTTAATATCTTCAGAATATCCATCCTCGGAAAACAACCCAGCAATCATACCTCAACATAAATGCTAATCTCAACCAAATTCAGCTCAATCATAATAAAACGAATTCAAACACAATAGTCCCATTAGGTACACAACACAAACCCATCAAGCATATCAGCGGATTTTAAGCTAATTCTCAGGAAATTCACCTTTAAACAACAATTCCTGAACATAGCCAAACACACACACTTCACTACAACTATCAAGTTTGATCAAGAACAAAAGCATTAATCAATTTAACTCAAACCTATCATTCTCACTGTAACTAAACATCAGTATTACAAACCATCGCCAGCTATCCAAAGCAAAAATAAACGTACATTACATAAACATATGCAAACATACATACATTAAAAATAATAATAATAAATAAATTAAAGTTTAAGGAGACATACTAGCTTGAAGCTTCTTGTGCATTTTGTTGATTTCAAGGAGCACTTCCTCTTGATCTTTCCTCAACCGATCGAGCTCCCTCGATTTGTCCAAGATATCGGCAATGTCCGGCGCCGACGACATCATTTCCGTCTTCTTCTCGCCGAAAAAATTAACAGCTTTTTTTAAAATAATTTTTTTTTTTACTTCAATCTTAGCTCGATTTAAACTTCAATTCAATGTTCGATCATCTCGTACGGACGATATTTTGCATTCTGTAGTAGAACCGAAATGATTAATTTCCTAAAAGTTATTATTCTTTTTTTAATATTTTTAGTTTTTCAGGTGAGAAAATTCAACGAGTGAAGAATAAATAATAAAATAGACTGTATTTTTAGAATTTTCAAAAAAAAAAAAAGGAAACAGAAAATCGGATTTAAAGGCGAGTGAAGTGATGCCGTTTATGGTAACCTGTTGGGAATGATTGGCAGTTTTGGATTTAGGATGAGCAAACGTTTCGAGCTTTTTGATTGGCGGAAAAAATCATTAAACTTGGTTTTTGGCCCGTTAATCCCTCGTTGTTTGGATAGATTAGAAGTTTCAAAATGTGCGGATTTTTTTTTTTTTTTTGCATTGTCTGATTTTGCCACGTGGAGGATGACTAATTCGTGATCGCTTTTTCCATTTGTTTCGTCTGCTGCCACGTGTGATACCCGACACCTCTTGCTTCTCTTGTTTGGTCTTAGGAGGCCGGACTCTTGCATTTTATACGTGGGCCTCCCAGCCGAAACATTATTCGATTGTAAGGTCAAATCATGCTTTTAGTATCATGTTTAATTAACTATTCAATCACGCCGGATTAATTTTTGGATGGCTGGCATTAGAGTTCTCTCTCGTGATATGTTTTGTGTTAGTACGGACAAGTATTTGTATAGAGTTCTTTGGATTATTTCTCGACGTGCGTCAATTATTTTTATCAAAATACGAGTTTAGGATTTGTCATGTCTCAAGAAATTATAATCTAGCCGCTAGAACAATTTTCACAAAATTTATCTTGTTATATTTTAGATTTTATCATCAATGAAAAGTTATTTGATTTGAAAAATTTTAACTTACATATTAAGGTTATATTTAGTATAAAAATATTATGATTTAAAAGTTATAGTTGTTATTTTTTTTAAAATTATAATTATGTAATAAAAAATAATAATGTGCAGTAAATATGAAATTAAAATTAAAATTAAAATTTTCTTAAAAATATTATAAGTATTTTATTATAGAAATTATTCTTAATATATAATTAATCAATTTATATGTGATTAATTAGTGATATAAATTAACTGAATTGCATAGAGTTTTGCCTCAACGTATATATATTATCGAATATTTTTTTTGTTTATGGACTATTGGCTTCTCTCTTTTTTTATTTTTAATTTTTTATGTTTTAAACTTTAAAAATGTCCCTAGAGCAGTTAAGTTGGACATTAATATACTTTAATGTCTATAGTCACTTATATGTTGTGTTTAAATAATAACTGATGGCTGATTGTTGATGTCTATTAAAGATATGTTTGGGATTAAGGTTGAACAGTAAAATATTTGGTAAACACTAGTTACTATAGCTTGGAAGTTAGGTTGATATGATTTTTCACTTAAATAATGAAAAATTTGTTATATCTTTAATAATTTTGTCAAAATATTATTTAAAAATTATATTTACAATATACTTATTAAATTTTGTTTCATAGTTATAATTTTTTTTAATGACAACTGTAGTTTAAAAACCACAACATTTCAATTCCAAACATAACTTAAGTAAGATTTTTCATCCGCATACAAACTCTTCTTTTTCTAAAAGAAAAAAATCTAAAAAAAATCATTTTAATTACTTATTAATTTGTTATTTTTCTTCATTCTCGTCTATTAATTGTAACATACCTAACAGTTTTAAAAATTATATAGTTTTTACAAATATTTAACTCAAAATAAAAGGATTCAACAAATATTTACTCAATGTTATTCAACAAATTATATGCCAAGACTAGAAGAAATTGTAAATGATTCTTAAATTTTAATAAATGCGTTTGAAGGCTAAAAAGTGTTGGAGAGTGTAAATAATTTCACGTATTTAATATTTATCTTTTCAGTAAATAAATGCGTTCTTTTACTTTTCTTTTCGCTTAAGACAGTTTTTCATCAAATCTTATATACTCTCAGCTCATTGGCCATTGCAACGAAACGCTAGAACACATGTTGAATTGTAAAGCGGGTTATCAATATTATTACTGTGCAAAATTAATTTGTAAAACTTCCTTTTGGATCAAATATTAATTTCATATTTGGCATGCAGCCAGCTGGGTTACCACTTACCACTTACGAGTTCTATTGAGGTGGCCGCACATTATACCAAATAATAGGCCAATATCAATAACCTTAGTTAACCTAATTTAAAGTTTCAATCAAAAACTTTTAAAAGTCATTAATTACACTAAACCAATCACCTATCAAATCATTTATACGTTTGTCGCATTAAATATTTATTCATTTTTAACTTTAATAATAGCATGACTTCCATTCAAAAATTAAATAATAATATAATAAATAATTTATAATTTTTATGTTTGATTAGTCATCCGAGTTTAACTCTCTCTGACTTGAAAAAACTCTAATAATAATTATTTTGCAGCAGTAATTTTTTATTAAATTATAAAAAAATAATATAAGTTGGATTTGTGTTGTGTTCAACAGATTATATATATATATAATCGAGATGATTACAATTGATTATACTCATCCTCTTGCTTTTGCTTGATGTATACAATTGATTATACGCTCCGTAGGTATAGCGCCTGCACGCCTTCTGGTCTCCGATTGTCCTCAATCCTCATCTTGTCTTCGGTCCACGGTTTCGTGTTTTTTATTTTTTATTTTTTATTTATTTATTAAAGAAAGAGCATTCCTTTCGTCTACTCTTAGGAAAAAGAACCTTCTTATCTTTCATGATGAGTTTGAAATTCGCAATTGCGTATAAAACCCCATTTAAAAATGATTGACTAAAATTGCGTCGTGATTGAAGAATATATATATCTTTAATTATCTTTCCAATTAAATACAATAGCTAAACAAGAAAATCGTATTAGTTGTCATTTCTAATTTGATTTTATATCCTCTTAATAGGAAATATATATCTGCAGAATTAGAAAAAAAAAACTTAATTAACGAGAATAGTAAAATAAATAAATTATATAAATAGGATACTGTAAGTTGTCACGAACATGATGCTGCACTTAGTTTTCATCTGCATGCTTCCAAATACTTAACGTGCAGACCCCTTTTTATTTATTAATTTTTTTCAATGCTTCTGAGAAGACGTAACGTGCAGACTTGTTAAACAAAAAAAAAAAAGAAATTTCAATGATAATAATAATAATAGTAACAATAAAAATTAAATCAACAAAATTAATTAAAAACAATACGTGGCACACATATTGATGACATCATAACTATCCGTTCCAAATATTAAGCTAAGAGTATTACATGGAAACCGTTGTATTATTATGTTTTTTTTTAAATTTTAACGTTTTTATTTCGTTTATAAATTTTACAAAAAAAAAAGCAAAAATACAAGAAAAAGAAATCAGTTTCATTCGATCACTTCTTCTTCTGTTCTTTAGTTTCAGTTAGAAAGCAGATTCCTCGGAGAAGCCGAAGCTGAAACAAAAACATATGACTTGCTAAAACGCCATTTGCCTGTCCAAATAAATTATTTTTTCTTTTTCTTATATCGTTAATTATTTACTCGAGATTGTTTCTTCTTTTGCACGGAGAAAAGAGTACGTCGCCGTTTAATGTAATATTCTCATCATTTGCATGGAATTAGCTTTGTGTTTCCATTTCATTTTTTCCTTTAGATCCATGATTCATTTTTTTTCTTATTTGACTGAATTGATAATATTACTATTAATGGAAATGCTATACGATATTATATTTGCCTTGCTGATGAAGAAACAAGAACAGAAATTCTATTGGTGATAGACTTTTATGTGGATTTTTTGTAATTTCCATATCTATCCTGTTTGTCCCTTTTTAACATTTTTGCGGGATATGAATTAATGACATTTCAGGGCTGATTGTGTCGCCATAATTAAAGTTGATCATTTCGATACCTATGTATTTCTTCTTGGAGTCCAACTTGTACCTCTGTGATCATCAGCTCAGATTATACTGTTAGTAGATTTGAATTTGATCATCATCATCGTCGACAATGGCAGCACCATTGCGCAGGTATGGTCTTTTCGAAGACAAAGTTACTTTCTTCTTTTAACAATTGTTTTATTTTTTTTTTTATTGCTAATACAAATTAAAAGTGGCACACTGTCATCTTAAAGTGCAGTGCAACCATAAAACCAGCTGAGACAATGAAGCTTATGATAACAACTTTTGTTGGAGTTGCTGTTGGGTTCTTTCTAGGCATCTGCTTCCCCGCAATCTCAATTTCTAATGTACACTTGCTGGTTCAATTAGCTTAATTTATTATGAATAAGTTACATTTATAAACTTATGGGGTAGCAAAATAAGCTTATTAACAAACTGTGTTCAAAATTTTGTTAGATGAATCTTCCGTCTAGCCTTTTTCCTGCCTCTGATCTCACTTATATGGAGGACAAGTACACTGGCATTTCAACACAAGCTCTGTTGAATGCTTGGTCTACATTGCAGACTAACCGAGGCTTTTATTCTCAGAACAATACAAAGGTATACTTGTATCTATCGATCTTATGTGGTTGCTTGTTCTTCGTTGAGGAAATTGGTACCAATTTCATTATAATGCAATGCAAATGCAGATCTGGATTCCAACAAATCCTCGAGGCGCTGAAAGACTTGCCCCTGGTATCATTGAGTCCCAGTCAGATTTGTATCCTCGACGTTTATGGGGTTCCCCTGAGAAGGTAAGCATGATCATCATCATCTTCATTGTGTAATTTTACTAACTCTCTTTATATGTTTATTTATAATGGAGGTGTGTTATGCATTTGCAGGACTTACCCATCAGACCAAAGTATCTTGTAACTTTCACTGTTGGTTTTGACCTGAAACATAATATAGATGCAGCAGTTAAAAAGGTCACTTACATACTTCACTCTGACTCTCAAATTTGATTGTTGCTGTATTAATTTATATATATATATATTTAATTCTGTTTCAACATGTGCAGTTCTCAGAGAACTTCACCATAATGTTGTTTCATTATGATGGCCGGACAAGTGATTGGGAAGAGTTTGAGTGGTCAAAGCGAGCTATCCATGTCAGTGCCCGCAAGCAAACTAAATGGTAGTACTACCTAGAAGCTTACTCCTCTGTAAATTTTCTAGATGTAAAAAGCTGTAATATTCACAATGAGCTTGTAAAATGTGACCAAGGTGGTATGCTAAACGGTTTCTGCATCCTGACATTGTGGCATCATACGACTATATTTTCATCTGGGATGAGGATCTTGGGGTGCAGAATTTTAATGGAGAGGAGTAAGTAGTGTCGCAAAATTCAGCTTCCTGCTTTGAGTGAGCTAACTTAGGGCTTAAGCAATTATTTTAATTAATTCAAATCAATCTTTTTTCCATTACAGATATATTAAATTGGTGAGAAAACATGGTTTAGAGATATCACAGCCTGGTTTAGAACCAAACGGATGGTTAACATGGCAGATGACAAAGAGAAGAAACGACACTGAAGTTCACACGTAATTAGAACAGAAAACCTCTTAATTAATTTTACTCACTAGTCGCTTCAACATTATATTGTAGTTATTTACCTGCAGGCAGACTGAAGAGAGGGAGGGTTGGTGTGCTGAAACACATGAGCCTCCTTGTGCCGCGTAAGTGAACTTGTTGTCATGCCTAATATTTTATGTTGTCTAATTATCTACACAATTTATGATTCATTTTCTTCGATGTCTCCTGTAGATTTGTTGAGATTATGGCCACTGTGTTCTCTAGGGAAGCATGGCGTTGCGTTTGGTATATGATTCAGGTGTGTATCAACATATAATCTGTGTTCTAATCATGATCTGTGATCTAACTGGAAACGTTTTTGCAGAATGACTTGGTTCATGGATGGGGTCTAGATTTTGCTCTAAGAAAATGTGTTGAGGTTAGTATAAATTCTTTCTTGTGTCTTAATCAACTTATTGATTCATTCCGTTTCTGATTATAACATGTAATTTGGTCTGAAACAATAGCCTGCTCATGAGAAAATAGGAGTTGTAGATGCTCAGTGGATTGTTCACCAAGGCGTTCCCTCACTTGGGAACCAGGTAACTAAGTCCTTATCTAGTGCAAACATTTGAATTAGAGTACATTCTTTATCTTTTAACAAATCTTTGTAAAGACATTTTAGTCAATGCCGATGGTTTCATCTTTTCCACATGCAGGGCCAGCCTCATGCTGGTAGGGCGCCGTGGGAAGCGGTACGTAATGAATATATGTTATTGAATTCGTATTGACACTTCAAAATACGAGAAGAGAATTGAAATGTGAACGTGATGTTGTGATGGCTCTGCAGGTGAGGGAGAGATGTAAAACGAATGGGAAATGTTTAAAGATCGAATGACAAGTGCAGAGAAAGCATATCTTGAGGCATTGGGGGTTGATTCAACCAATCTCAAAAAGGATGAAAATCAAAAGAATGTTATGGACTGATCAAAGTTTCCATATTCCTACTTTGCAGTTCCACATCTAACTTTATTTATTTTATTCATCATCCCCATCATATTATACTCATTAGTCTTAGCTTTTTATTTTATTTGCTAGTTAAGAATTGAATTTTTTATATTTTTAGTGGGAACAAAAGCATGGGTTCTGTAGCAAATAGTTCTTGCACCCAAAATCAATGATGTTTAGTTTTGGACATGAGATATGAGATATGAGTTCAGTTTCTGTAAATTCCAAGTAAACTGACTGTGGAATTACTTATATTTCAAGGATAAGACGCAAGAATGAGCTTAAATTTTTCTTGAAACAATTTACTGAAGAATGAATATTATAGATTTCTTGTATAGGAAACTGCTGTGACTCTTTTTCCTGACAATTGGGATATAACCTAAACTACCTTTGTAAGGAGCATCAATTAGAAGTAGTTTCTAGTAATTGCCTCTTCCAGCTCTTTGAACTCCCATGCATCATCCGCTGAATATTCCCCTGAAAGACAGGAGAGGGGATAAGTGGACGCTTAAAATTGTTTGCCTTTTTATCCTCTGGCTGTTTTCCTAGGCTTGCCAAGAGGGGCTGTCTACTATTTCAAGGGAAAGGGCTGAAATACATGAAGAAAATTTTGCTTTAAAAATTAACAAGGGCCCTTACCAATTGAATCTCTCCGGAGAGCAGTTAAATGAGCACAACTGTAATTCAAAAGCGGATGTTAGAATATTCCAATCAAAACAATGCATAAGCAAACTGACAGGAGTTTCATGCTGGTATGTTCTGATTAATTTACATGGTCATAAGATTTTTTTTTTTTTAAATACTCTCCCTTTCCTCGTTACATAAAAAAATCCAGATTGAGTCGGAAGAGGGAAAAACGAACACCTCCATTACAAATTCAAATAATTTATGCATTAGCTAGGAATACAAATTTCAGGTGCAGGTTACTGTTTTATTTGTTGTAATCAAGTTTTTACTTTACACATATTCTCATAGCTTCAACTAAAATCTTTCTGAAAAAAGGCAGCAACTCATCAACAATTCCAGAACTCAAGAACTACTGGTAAAAGGATAGAATAAGGACGGCCAGCACTATTATGAGGCATAAGAAATGTGCAAAGGAGCAACAAGTTTATCAATAGTGATTACCTGCCAAGAGCCTTTCCAAAATCTGCACATAGTGACCGAATATACGTTCCTTTAGAGCAAGTCACCCTGAAAATTAAGTTTTGTCTGCAAACACAGCAGAAACTTAGTAACAAGTGAAATCTATACCTCCCAGATGTTATATAAAATGAAATACAGCATTCATCAGTTTGTACAAAGCTTATTCCTACCATTAACTTTCTTTCTTAAAGCACAACAAGAACCATCAAGCTTTTCCATACCCCCAAAAAAAAAAAAAAAAAAAAAGGAGGAAAGGAGACAAATGCCAAGAAGTTACTTCAAGTGTTCAAGTTATTTAGACTAATAACTTGTTCTAAATTTATCACGAACTTGAATAAACTCAAATGAATGCTGCTTTTTCCATTTCCCGGTTACTAAAGACTACTCTGAATCACACAAGATGTCCAAGATCAATACTAGGAAGCATTTCCACTCTTTGAGGTGCAGCACACAAAACGTACAGCGTCTTAGTTAACTTGCAGTCAAACAGATGCACTACTCGGAGACAGAAAATCATATTACATTTTATGTGAGTCACATATATGTTTTGTACAAAGAAAGTAAACAAAATCTATAATAATAAAACAGATGGGACAATGTGCTTAGGTGTCTATATCCAATAATTTTAGAAAAAAAAGAAAAACCTGTCTTCTAAGCTACGCTCAATGTCAAACTGGAAAATTGAAATCCGTCTAGGTGAAAGCTCGATGCTCTCTCCCCTTCTTGCTTTTTCATACATCTTTTCACCTCCAACCTATCACAGTGCAGGGAAATTCATAAGCAATCATTAGAAGCTGTTTGCAATCATCATCTTAAGATGAAGTCCTCAAACACATTGAAGAATTTCATAGTATCCCGCATTAAAAGGGAAATAAGAACTCAAATCTTATTACGCTTAAGGCAAGAATTAGATAACAAGATAAAGAGTGCATGGCAATTTAAGCTGGAAGGACCCTCATGGCCCACTGTTTGACATTGTTGTCAAGCTGGAATATTTCTTTCCATCTCTATAAGTTAAGAATATTATTAATCTTCAAATGGAGTTTTTGGATACCCTCGACAAGTGATACATATGGAATAATGGAGCACATATGAAACTATGAAAGTTAGAAGTGAATGACAAATGTAGGAGGGAAAAAAAGAGAGAGAGAGAGAGAGAGAGAGAGAACACTGAGATTGTCAGATCCTTGAGTACATAAGGAATAATGCACATCATCCATTGGAGACGAAGATTTATTCAATGATTCTGCCAACTTCTTAACTCAAATTTATATTTGTCATACTACACTAACCTTTCAACCACACATTCAGCACCATGATAGATTCAACATTTCAAGTTTCTGTTAAAATACCTAAAAATGCATGTTTACACATTCTAATCAAAGAAGTTATCTTCAAATCTATAGCTACACTGCTCTTTGATAAAATAATCATGATAAATGCAACAAACTCTTACTTTGATGGCAGAAAACATTGGAGGAACTTGCCATATCTCCCCACAGAAGGATGCAGCAGCTTTTCTCATATCCTCATCTTTGATGTGCTCCCAAGGTTCACGTTGAATAACCTATATAAAAGAGTACACTTTTGTATGTGCGGTGAAAATTAAAAATAGCATGTCCAATATTCTAATTTGAATATGAAAAGCTCATCCCATAGGATGATGTTAAGAAGATTAAATTTCAAATATGATTATACACAGAAAGCAATGGAAAAATACCACCTTCATAACTGGACAAACATTATTATATAATCTTGTTTTAGGATGAAATCTTTTTCCAAGCATGCACATAGAATTCAGTCATTAGAATTTGCAATACACACCACAGAAACTCCAATTTCAGCATTTGACCCACATTGGCATATTTCAAGAAATGAAATCCATGTTATGGTCACAAACTCACAATTTATTTCTTCATTTCATCTATGCCTCACCCTCTCTGATTCTATGATGCCCACATATTAGGGGTAGACTTTTGGTGAGAGAATTATTTTGATTACATTACATTCAAGAACAGTCAGCCATCTCTTAGAATGCTTCTTGTCCGCTAAACACAAAATTTGAATGACAGTAGAAGGACAAATACAATGCAGTGTATAAAACTTTAAAATATGTACATGGTTAAATGTCTGTAATTGATTGTACATACTGGTGAGTCAGCATCCCAGGTTGAAGTAGCCTCCCTAAGCGGAAAACTCCACTGTAGCCCTTAATCATACCTTGATATCTACAATAGAATATAAAGCTCCCAGAAAAGTCCGATGAATTTTTTTTTTTCAAAATTAGAAACTGAAAAAAATAAAAGATGAAAGGATATGCAGCTACAGACAAGGTGTCCACAAAAAAAATAAAATAAAACTAGTGGAGGGGTAACAAATCTATAATTAAAAAACAATCTCATGTACAGACACCAATGTGCATTCATCCCTCACCCAAACAAGAATGATTTCATATTCTACAACGTTAAAATCACCTTTCCAATTGAGAAATAACAAAAAGTAAAGCTAATCTTGAAATTCTTTGGAATCAAAGCCCAAAACTATGGGAAAAGGCAAACTATATATTACAAACCACAGATTGTTTCTTCTCATTCTCACCCAAAATATAGTTGTTTGTTTCTTGCCATTTCACCATAAAAGAGCTGAAATTGCACATCCCAAAGTGTTTTGGTTTTCTTCCTATGACCAAAGGCAAAAATATTCCCTGAACATAAGTAGCACAAGAATCCAGGATGGCCCACTTGGCTTCTTTGCATATTCTAGCCCACATGTTCAAGATTGAAGGAAAAGGTTACTGGAGGTCTCTTCACTTTTTCAACACATCATACACCATGAAGGAGACAGAAATAATCAGTTACTCTCTCTCAATCGCTTTCTGGTACTAAGTTTGCCTTGACCCACAAAACTTATTTTGAAGCCTGATGCATTTTTAAGAAAGAATGAATTTAAACTTAAGCAGCTAGGCCTGGGAAGGACAGGAGACATTAGTAGTGTCATGCTCCATTCCTAGCGTTGTTAGGAAATGAGGTGTAACGTTTTCAAAGGTCTCGGCCGTGATTGGTAGAAAAAAAAAAAGTAGAGAGTATGTTACAAATTTCACAGGCGGATAAGTAGCCATATAATTGTAATAAGATGGATCACATTCAAACTTACCTATCTACCAACTTGGTTGCTTTACCAACACATACGATTAATAAACCAGTAGCCATGGGATCAAGTGTTCCAGCATGTCCTACCTATCATCAAGTGGAAACAAAATAATAATAATAAAGAATTACACGGGAAGTCAAACTTTCAATGCAGATGTGATAACAAAAACGCACCTTTTTCACTTTGACCAGACGTCGCAGCTTACCACAAACTGTAAATGAAGTCCATCCTGCCTTGCAATATGACAGTGTTATCTTCCAATAAATGCAAAAATGAAAATTCAAAATTTTACATTTAACTTTGAACAAGCTGTCAATATCAGTGATAAGATGCAGCCTAAAAAATTAGATAAAATAGTGCTCATAATGTCCATAACCAAGTAACAAGCCCTATGCTACATATGAAGTTATCCTTTATGGCCCATGTGGATCCAAGTTTTCTGCTTACCATGAAACACACAGATTCCAAGTAGTATTGCAAAAAACAGGATGCCTGAATGTGGAATCACTTTAGTAATGACTAATTTCTCTTAACTCTAATCATTAGTAAATGCATAAAAATGCAAAAGCAGAAAGTTATCTTTGTAATTGTGAATGCTACATGCAAACTGCTAACAAACCTCCATGTGGAATAGTCATAATTAATGTTTACAATCAATTGTAAAAATTAAATAATTAAACAATTCAAAGAATATTAAATAACTAATATTCTTTAACACACTGCTAGAGAGTCTATGCTCTCAGTCTCATGACTTTGGATTTAACTCCGTCCTCATTAAAATCACAGTCTATCATATTCAATTATCGTTCTTTGAGTCAAGAATGCTATCACCAGAGCATCAACTCCTGTCTGTTTGGTGATTACCTACATAAATACCTTCTTCCCAGCATACTAATAAATTCCAAATTACAAAGCTGTATTTCCAAGCTTTTGCCCATGAACACTGAGGTAGAACTCAAACTAGTCTAACTAAGTAAGCAAAATACATGCACAAGTATATGCAGCAAGATCTAATCTTTCAAACATATTAACTCAAGATCATAGTTTGACATACACTAACCATTTACTCAATTTATCTCTTGAAAGATTTTTCAACCCAAAATACTAAGGATGCTACAATCATCTTTGCAATCCAAAATCTTTTCATTCAATTCACTAAAAAGACAAATACTAACTGCCTTACAGTTTCTGACATCTAGTTATCAAACCTTACCATGCAATTACATTAAATCATGTAAAAGCAAATATCAACTAAAATGCATCTATGCATGCGATGTCAATTGTAAGCAAGAATCCCCAATCTGGATATTGACTCACCTTTTGGCTTGTTCAACAAAACCATTGTTCCAAAAGGACCATCCCATGTTGAAGGAAGCTCAGTACTTCTGGACACAATATAAGGCTCCCAGCTACCAACTTCATTTTCCTTATTTGGAACTTTCTTCAAACACTTAAAGAACTCCTCCACTTTCTTCTCACTAACCTCCCCCTTCACATTCACATCTTTCCCCAAAATTGAGTCTTTCTCACTCGTCTTCTCCTGATCATTGAAAAACACCAGCCTTTTATCATCCTCTTTATTATCTTTCTTCTCCTCACTCTTGACACCCGCCTTCTTCCTCATTTTCTTTACATTTTGATCTGCACTCGGGTCCAAAAACGCCTTATCAAGACACTGATCAGGAAAATACTTCTTCTCTAACTGATACACCATCTTGTAATGCTTATCTTTCTCCCAAGGATAAGCAAAAGTATCATAAAAATACAACTCCTCCTCCCTCTTATGTAACCTATTAAACTCCACAACTTCGGGCTTCAACTCAACAAAACCCTCATCATTTTTCCCATACTCATCCTCAGAATCCGTCCCATACATTCTCTTCCTTCTTTTATTATAATATTTCCTCATAGATTTGGTCATCTCAGCATTATCCGAATCGGGCTGCCTCGGTTTTGCTCCTTTCTCAAGTTTCTTATCGACCCAGTTGTCAAAACCCAATTCTCCACCTGGGTCTTGGTTTTCATCCGAGTTGGTCGAGTTGACTCGCGGTCGTCGGCGGGTTTGGGATTGCTGGGGCTGAGTTGGGTGGTTAATGATCATGTCATATTGAAGTGGGTACGGAGTTGAAGTTATGGAGGAGGAGAAGGCTTTGGTTGACAATAAAAATACATTTTTGTTAATAAAATTGTGCTTCGATGGTGGAGGTATTAACAGAGAGAGTGTTCTCAAAGAAGATGTGATGAGTTTGGGGCGCAACAAAAGCAGAGACATTTTGCTCAGATTGAGTGAATTTTGCATTTGATTATGCTGTCGTTGTTGTTTCGGGTTTTGGTTTTAACATGATTCAGGTTCTGTTTCTAAGTTAACAGAAGAAGAACAATTAAACTCCAGATGTGTTTTCGGCGCCTCGCCTGTGCTCATCTGTTAATCTCACTGTTTTAGCTTGGAGATGATATTGATATTTGGTACGTCCTGTAAATCGTTTCGCGCTGACCCGGCCTGGAGGAATTTTACGTAAAATCCGGTCCATTGCGTTATCAAAATTGGGCTAGACCCATTTCTAATTAAGATAATATAATTGGGGCGGTTATAATATCTAACCTCTTAATTTATTTAATCGCCTCTACTTCTCTACTCTCCTCATTTATTTATGAGATTACTTTTATTAAAAATATATAAATTATATTTTATCCTATAATATATTCAATTTTTTATTTTATTACCGGCCGGCTTTATTTTTAACAAAATATATGATTATTTTTAGTACTACGGCCCTAGGTTTAGCACTACTATATAAGAATATTATATATTTTCTTTAAGAGTTTGGCCTCAGGATCATATTTTGAGAAGAGTAAATTGATAACTTCCAGTATTTTATTTTAATTTTAATGTTAGCTACTTCGCATGTACAATATGGTAACTTTAATACGTTATGATTTATTCCCCATTAGCGTAATTGCATAAAGATGATATCTGTTGCATTTTTAATATCAGATCTTGTGTTCGTATGAATCTTTTGTTAGGATATATATTGTTTTTGAGACACGTATTCTGCACTGAAAATAAAAATTATTTTAGAACAGATTGTGTTAATTTTCTAATAATAAGGTTACTTTTAGAATTAAAGTTTGAATTGATGCTGCTTTATAATTTTGGTTATAATCAGTAGTTTTCAAATTACCTTGCATGTACATTTTCTCATTCAGAGAGGATGTAGAATTGTAGATATTAAGTTTTGAGACTAGCTAAATGAAGCGCACACAAAAATTTGTACTGAGTATGTGGGCACTAGGCCTTTTAGGATAGTTTTATGCCCCTGCACATGCGTGCTTGGTATGTAAGTTCCCAGTTTTTAATTTCTATTATATATGAAGCATCTGTAGGTGGTGTTTTTATGATTTCATCAGATATTTTTTTTTTCTTTTTTAATTAAAACTCAGGTCTTTGCTTATGCATGAAGCTAGTACTATACACTCACAACTGATCACTTTATTTAACTAACATAAGAAAATGAAGGCATTCTCCTTAACCAACTCGAAAAAAAAAAAAAAAACTTTTTTCTTTATAATCTGAACTAAAATAGAATTTCTGAACCATATGTCAACAGACAAGTAGGGTGTACGGAGGAAAATACAGGCTACATTAAAGAAAAACGGCAAAAAGCAAAAAATGTTTGATTCTCAAATATGTAGCTAGCGAATAGCGATGCGCATCAAATCTTCATCCGGCCTAGAAAAGTCTGTCTTGCATGACATAATTTTGCCACAACATCTCTCATCTCCATCCGCTCAATTGGAGATTCCACTGGGCAGACAACTCCGGTTTTGATCACAGAAACCAAGCACTCTTCAGTTCTTAATCTTTGGTCTCCGCTACTCCTAGAGTTGCTCGCTTGTACCTCCAACAGCAGCAAAGAATCAACAATCTCCATCACTTTTTCAGGAAAAGCCGTCCTTGCGAATTCATGGAGTGTCAGGCCTTGGTTAAACATGCTATCGGTTGGTCGCCTTCTTGTAAAAATCTCTAGCAACAAGATTCCAAAACTGTATACATCTCCTGTCATCGATGCTTCGCAGCCCATGCCGTACTCTAAACATGCCAATCCATTATGTGTGTTAAAATCTATCTAGTAAATAAATCAATAAGCACTAAAAATATGAAAATATTACCCGGAGCTATATAGCCAACGGTTCCTTTTATCCCATTTGAGGTTGATGGAGTTTCGATAGCGGTATCGAGCGGGCTATCAGAGAGAAATTTTGCCAGCCCAAAGTCACCCACATGGGCGACTAAATCGTAATCAAGCAGAACATTGCTTGGCTTTAGATCTCCGTGAACAATGGGTGGTTGACAATGGTGGTGAAGATATTCGATTGCAGGAGCCACGTCAATGATTATGTCTAGTCTTTGAATGAGACTTAAATTGCGCACTTCGTGTTGATCCTTGCTCTGGTGCAGCCACTTCTCTAGACTCCCATTTGGCATGTATTCATAAATAATAGCCTTGAAATCAACCCCTTTAAAATCTATGGTAGAGCAAGTAGTGATGATTTTGATTAGATTTCGATGGCGAATATTTCTGAATGCCTGACATTCAGCAACAAAACTCTTGGAAGCCCCTTTTTGCTTCAGATTAATCACCTTCGCTGCAACTATTATTCCGTTTTCACCCAAAATTCCTTTATACACAAAGCCAAAACTTCCCTGACCAATCATATTTGATGATGAAAAATCATTTGTCGCCGTACAAAACTCTGCATAGGAAATCATTGGAAATTGTTGTTCCATCAGCTGCAAAACAGAAGATTTATGGGCAGACCTCCTCCTTCGTGCAAAAACTATTGCAAGGCACACTGATAAGATCACGCCTGGCACTGTTACCGTAACCACCACTTTGAGAAGAATAAATGTTCGTCTTTCCAATCCTCTAGAGGGACATGGTGGTAAATTCAATTCATCTAGACCCCCACAAAGCTTCCCATTTCCAAAGAGTGAAATTCCTGTTTTATTGCTGAAAACTCCTTTTTTTGGTACCTCACCTTCAAAGTGATTGTAAGACAAATTCAAGTACTCTAGGAATGGTAGATTCTCAAGATATTCTGGAGTTTGACCAGACAAATTGTTGCTTGAGATATCTAACTCTTTAATGCTTTTCAAATAACTAAGAGAAAAAGGGGTGCTACCTCTAAAAGAATTGCCCTCTAGATAAAGTTGCACTAAACTTGTGCAAGCACTTAGAGTAACAGGAATCTCGCCGGAAAATTGATTTTCAGATATATCAAAAATAACAAGATTCTTCAAATTGCCAACTTCTAGAGGAAGAGTTCCGCTGAGAAGATTATATGACAGCTCTAAATGAAGTGAAAGAGTTTGTATGTTAAGAATTTGCGGAGGCAAAGCACCGGTGAGCTTATAAGCTGGCAAGTGCAATTCTATCAAATTCTTACAATTTCCTAGGGAAGGAGGTATACTGCCTTGCAAGTTATTGGAGCTGAGAGCAAGATTGGTCAACAATGTTAAATTACCTAGAGATGTGGGAATGCCTCCCGCTAGAAAGTTAAAATCCAGGTACAGTAATTGCAAGTTTTTAAGCTCACCAGTTACATGAGGAATAGTGCCAGTTAATTGGTTGAACTCCAAAGCAAGTGTATTTAGATTGACCAGATTTCTTATCCCAGTTGGTATGGTTCCAGATATTTGGTTACTTCCTATGGTGATGTCGGTCATGGTTGAGGAGAGGTTGACTATAGAATGTGGCAGCACTCCTCCAAATCTATTGTTATTAAGATAAGGGATTTCAATTTGCTACAGTTAGATAGAAGGGTTACAAAATCAAGATCATTGGCTTCACCGGTACCTAGATTATTTAGCCCTAAATTTAGCATCACTAAATTCTTAAGGCTGCTAAAATGAACCGACACTTTGCCTCTGAATTGATTATTGGAAAGAGCAATCTCCACAAGATTTGAAGCATTGGACAAGGAATCTGGGATAGAACCTGCAAAACTGTTTTCAGCAATAACAAACACACGAAGCTGTGGGAGGGTTGCTCCTATGTCAAGCGGTAAACTTCCATTGAACCTATTTAAGTGTAGAAACATATTTTCAAGTGAAGAGAAGTTAAAAATTGAGGGAGGAACTATACCGGAGAATTGATTAACACCGAGGTTCAGATGAATCAATTTCCTTAGGTTGCTAAGATTGCTTGGGATTCTTCCCCACAATCCATTCCCTCCAACATTGATTCTTTTAAGGGTTGCAAGATTCGCAATGGAAGCTGTGAAGTGTCCTGTCAAATGATTGCGCGCAATCGTCAAGTTCTCAAGCTTCAACCAGTTGTAGCCGAGTTCTGCTGGAATTTCTCCGACTAGTTTGTTTCCACGGGCATTGAAGTTGATGAGGTTAGAGCAACGAGACAGATTGGTTGGAATTTGACCTGAAAATGAATTGTTGGCCAGTACTAGAGCTTGAAGCCTTACTAGACGACCAATTTGATGGGGAATTTCACCATAGAAGTTGTTGTCCGCGAGGTTGAGGTACCTGAGGAAGCTGAGATTCCCAACGTACGGAGACAAGGTACCTCGTATGTTTCGGTTACTCAGATCTAACTTGGTTACTCTTTGATGCCGATGACCACAAGTCACGCCTCTCCATTGGCACAAGTTGGTAGAATTGTTCCACGAACTTGTAACACCAAGTGGATCATCATCAAGTTGTGACTCAATCGCAAGCAATGCGAGACGATCTGTCTCGTTGGACGGGACAAAAAAGTTATGATGGGATTGAAGCAACAAGCTGAAGCACCATACGAGAGTGACAAGTTGGCAGCTTATGGAAATGGAATTAAGCATTTTTTCAGTTTGAGCTTGGCAGCTAGCATAAGAGTAATAATGCCGTATCTGTCTTTTCAAGTTCATGAGACGGGGTCTTTTAAGCACAAAAATGGGCGTGCACATGAGTCAACGTCAACGACAGTTTTTGCTTATGGAAATGGAATCAATCATTGTGCTTCACTTGCTCGCTCCTTGTTTTCGTCATTTCGTGCGTCGGTTTCAACTTAGAAAATAAATGCGAGTCAAGTCAACTACCCAAAACTGTTTTTGAGTTAATGGAGTAAATAAAAAATAATAATAATTTTAAGATATTGTAACAATCTATCAGGTCTCTTTAAATTATATTCATATTACTTTTATTAAACTAAAATTAAAATAAGTTAGAATTAGAATGAGCCGTAATTGAAATGGATAAGAATGAGATTTAAAATAAATTATTTACTTATAGTATAATAATTAAAATCAAAATAAATTGGATTGTTATTAATATGTGTACTTCATTTTAAAATCAGAATAAGTTAAATTGCAATAAATTACTGAAAAATACTTAATAAACTATTATCATAATTATTATTTTATATTTTAATTATATTAATTATTTATGCAAAAATTATTATTATTATTATGTTAACAAATTAATTAATAATAATAATTGAATAAATAATCACAATAATTAATATATTATTATATTTAATTAATTAATTATAATATATAATTAATTAACATATTATTATAATTAATTAATTAATAATATTATTATTAATAGCATTTTTATTAATTAATTGTTAACAATAATATTATTTATTCAAAAATTATTATTGTTAATTATTGTTAATAATATAATTAATATGTAAATTAATAATTATTATTGTTATATTAATTAATTAATTAATTAATTATAACAATATATCATAGTAATTATTATAATAATTAATTAATTATTATAATATATTTATTAATTATAAACAAGAATAAAACGAAAATTTTTTATTTTGTAGGGAGGCAAAAGGGTCAATCCTAAGAAAGGGAGATTGGTTCCAAGCTCTCCTTGTGAATCAATCTCTCATTTCTCATTCCTAAATTTAAGTGAGCCCTACGATTTCGATTCTGATTTCGCCTTCCATTTTACAAATTAAATGTCGTTAATGATTCCGATTCCTGATTTTGATCCATCAATCTAAGAAGTAAACACACAATCAATGTATCTTACAGGCAGGCATATTATATCTACAGGCCCACGTGATCCAATAGTTTTATGACCCATTTTTATATTGAAAAATCTAATTATCAATTGTTATAAATATTACTTAAGAAAATCCTCCAACATTTCCTTTTCAAGTTTCAACGTTCTAAAATTTACCTCTTGACTCAAAACAATTAAAATGGGGAAAAAGCATTGCAAGTACAAGGTGTTTTTATGATTTCATCAGATATATATATTTTTTAATTAAAACTCAGGTCTTTGCTTATGCATGAAGCTAGTACTATACACTCACAACCGATCACTTTATTTAACTAACATAAGAAAATGAAGACATTCTCCTTAACCAACTCGAAAAAAAAAAAAAAATCTTTTTTCTTTATAATCTGAACTAAAATAGAATTTCCGAACCATATGTCAACAGACAAGTAGGGTGTACGGAGGAAATACAGGCTACATTAAAGAAAAAAGGCAAAAAGCAAAAAATGTTTGATTCTCAAATATATAGCTAGCGAATAGCGATGCGCATCAAATCTTCATCCGGCCTAGAAAAGTCTGTCTTGCATGACATAATTTTGCCACAACATTTCTCATCTCCATCCGCTCAATTGGAGATTCCATTGAGCAGACAACTCCGGTTTTGATCACAGAAACCAAGCACTCTTCAGTTCTTAATCTTTGGTCTCCGCTACTCCTAGAGTTGCTCGCTTGTACCTCCAACAGCAGCAAAGAATCAACAATCTCCATCACTTTTTCAGGAAAAGCCGTCCTTGCGAATTCATGGAGTGTCAGGCCTTGGTTAAACATGCTATCGGTTGGTCGCCTTCTTGTAAAAATCTCTAGCAGCAAGATTCCAAAATATACATCTCCTGTCACCGATGCTTCGCAGCCCATGCCGTACTCTAAACATGCCAATCCATTATGTGTGTTAAAATCTATCTAGTAAATGAATCAATAAGCACTAAAAATATGAAAATATTACCCGGAGCTATATAGCTAATCATTACAGGCCGCATGATTCCAACTCAAAATGGCCCAAGAGAATGAGCTAAGATGTGCTAGCTTGGCCCGATTCTAGAACATTCTAGCAAACTCTAGCACTTTTGTACATAGCCTAGATTTGTGACACTTGTACGGTCTAGGTTTAGACACATGTACATAGAATTCTCTAGAACTAGCCAAGCTTTGCTATAAATAGAGATGAGCTCTAAGCATTGTAATCATCCAAGCAAAGCATCAAACACTTGTAAGCTCTCTTGTAAGTTTCTCTTGAGTAATACACTTCAGATTTGGCTACATTGCTCGCTAGCTTCTCCTTCTCTTTAGCATTTCGGGAACCTCTTGGCTTAGCTATCGAGAAGCGCAAAGGCTTACTTAGCAACATCCCGACAAGGTTGTCTATGTCAGCACGGGTTTGTCGCAAGCAAAACACCCATCCCGTGACAAGTGGTATCGTAGCTACGGTTTGCACACACGCATTCTAGCAATGGCCAACCTTCCAACCTCAAGCTTGACGCAAGAAGGTGCTCATGGTGTGGAGAATAATCCCGAACCAGCCGGGGCCGCGATGACACTCGCGGGCAGGCCAAGACTCGAGGCAAGTCAAGGCCGCGATCCGTCGATGCTTTGAGCCACGATTGACTACGCTTGAAGCAACAACGTCCACTGCTCGGGACACCCTCGAAACATTGGAGGAAAGGGTTGATGGCCTCGAGGGCGAATATGCCGACTTCACAGTGGCATCGAAGGCCCTCATGCAAGAGCAAGCCAACACCTCCGAGGGAATTTCAAGCATTCCACGAGGAGTTGATGAAACTCCGCAGCTTCAGACAAGACGAGCTGCGCTGCTGTCCGCATCGGAAGTGGAAGAAGTACGCCGGATCGGGCATGGCACAAGCGCACACTTTCCTCTAGCCCGGCTTCTACAAGCACAAGTGATGCGCGGCGCATTGACGTGCCAAAGCCCGACACATACGATGGCACACGGAATGCAACCATCGTGGACAACTTCTTGTTCGGCTAGATCAATATTTCGATGCCATGGGTGTGAGAGATGAGGCATCAAAGGTGGGCACCGCACCCACGCTCTTAGAGGCGCTGCACAACTATGGTGGCGCCGCAAGCATGGCGAAATGGGCAAAGGCATCTCGCGCCATCAACACATGGGCAGACTTCAAGCAAGAACTCCGAAAGCATTTTGCCCCAAGCAATGCCGAAAGAGAGGCGAGAACACGCTTACGTCGCTTCAAGCAAACGGGTAGCGTCCACGACTCACGCCAACGAGTTCACTACCCTCATGCTCGAGATCAGCGACATGTCCGAAAAGGATTCGCTCTTCTACTTTGAAGATGGCCTCAAGGATTGGGCCAAAACGGAGCTCGACCGGCGTGGCGTCCAAACACTTGACGATGCTATTGCCACCGCGTGAGTCGCCGCACGAGTACTCCACCCAATCCAAGGAGAGAAAGCCTAGCCAAGGCAAAAGTGGGGAGAGAGTCGCAAGGACAAGGGCCATAATCGCAAGGATTGGGGCAGAAAAGCCTCCGAGCGGCAAGAGTGGGCAAGAAAATCGAAGGCAAGAAGGAAGCGCCAAAGCCTCGCAGCCCATGCTTCATATGCAACGGGCCTCATTGGGTTCGCGATCGTCCGGAGAAGAAGTCGCTGAATGCCCTCGCTGCCCAGCTCAAGGGCACTCCTCACCATCATCGGATGAACCCCGACCCAAAGATGGGTTCGATCCAAAGACTTGACGCACTTGACAGCCCTCAATCCAGCACTCAAGAAAGGGTTGATGTATGTAGGCGCGACGATAAACGGCCACACCGCTCACGGCTGTCTGGATACGGGAGCCACACACAACTTCAGTATCCGAGGATGAGGCCAAGCGCCTAGGCCTTAGAACCACGAGGCAAGGAGGTACAATGAAGGCGGTGAACTCACCCGCTAAGCCCATTATGGGCACCGCACATGGAGTGAACGTTGCACTTGGCACATGGAGCGGAAAGCTCAACTTCTCAATCGTGCCCATGGACGACTTCAAGATGGTCCTTGGCATGGAGTTCTTCGACCAAGTCCATGCCTTCCCTCTTCCAGCCACGAACTCCCTAAGCATCCTCGACGGGAGCAAGGCATGCATGGTTACTACGGAGCGAGGAAAGTCCGAGGAGAAGACACTCTCCGCCATGCAATTCAAGAAGGGTTTCAAGAAGGACCCAAGCTTCTTGGTCTCCATCCGGGAGCTTAACGAGGGAGAAAATCCAGCAAGTGCTCCAGCCCAAGTCCCTTCATACATCCAAACCGTCCTCGAGGAGTTCAAGGACGTGATGCCTCCGCAGCTTCCGAAGAAGCTTCCACCTAGACGAGAGGTGGATCATCAAATCGAGTTGGAGCAAGGTGCAAAGCCTCCAGCTTTGGCGCCCTACCGCATGGCGCCACCCGAGCTCGAAGAGTTGCGAAGACAGCTCGCGGATTTGTTGGATGCAGGCTATGTTCGCCCATCCAAAGCCCCATTCGTGCACCGGTCCTGTTCCGAAAGAAGAAGGATGGATCGTTACGGATGTGCATCGACTATCTAGGCGCTCAACAAGATCACTATCAAGAACAAGTACCCAATACCCTTGATAGCGGATCTATTTGACCAGCTTAGCAGTGCAAGGTACTTCACCAAACTTGACTTGCGCTCCGGTACTACCAAGCACGATCGTCAAGGAGATGAACAAAAGACAGCGTACGCCACAAGGTACTGGATCCTTTGAGTTTCTTGTTATGCCTTTCGGACTAACCAATGCACCGGCAACGCTCGCACTCTCATGAACAAAGTGCTACAACCATTCCTCGACCGCTTTGTGGTCGTGGTACTTGGATGACATTGTGGTGTACAGCACCACGCTCGAGGAGCATGTCAAACATTTGCAGCAAGTCTTCCAAGTACTTCGGAGAATGAACTCTACATCAAAATGGAGAAATGTTCGCTTGCTCAAGAAGAAGTAGAGTTCCTCGGCATAAAATTTCAGCCGGCAAGATAATGATGGAGAACTCAAAGATCAAGGCCATCCTCGATTGGAAGCCTCCCATAAAGGTACCCGAGCTCAGCTCATTCCTTGGCTTGGTGAACTACTACCGCCGCTTCATACAAGGCTACTCAGCCAAGGCAGCACCTTGACCGGATATGCTCAAGAAAAATCGGACATGGCATTGGTCCGAAGATTGTCAACATGCATTCGAAGGCTTGAAACTAGCAATTTCGGAGGAGCCCGTCCTAGTTCTTCCGGACCACACAAAGACCTTCGAAGTGCAAACGGATGCCTCCGACTTCGCCATTGGCGGAGTCCTTATGCAAGATGGCCACCCCATTGCGTTCGAGAGTCGAAAGCTTAATGACACGGAACGCCGCTACACAGTTCAAGAAAAGGAGATGACAGCCATCATCCATTGCCTACGAGTGTGGCGACACTACTTGCTTGGCTCACACTTCACCATTATGACAGACAACGTAGCGACAAGCTACTTCCAAACACAGAAGAAGTTGAGCCCCAAGCAAGCACGCGTGGCAGTGATTTTCTTGCGGAGTTTGACCACGTGCTCGAGTACAAGCCGTGCAAGGCCAACGCCGCTATGGACGCACTTAGCCGCAAGGCGGAATTGGCCACACTTAGCGCGAGCCAACCAAACTCGGACCTTGTCTCACGCATCAGGAAGGCCTCCAACAAGACCCATTGGCGAAGGACTTGCTCGGAGAAGGTGCTTCAAGGAAAGACAAGGCGGTTTTGGCAAGAAGAGGGCATCCTCCTCACCAAGGGAGATCGGCTATTTGTGCCAAGGTGGGGAATCTATGCAAAGAAGTCATCAAGGAGTGCCACGACTCCAAGTGGGCTGGTCACCCAGAATTGAGCGCACCACCGCACTAGTCCAAGCCTCGTATTTTTGGCCAAGTATGCGGACGACATCGAGGCATATATGCGGACTTGTCTTGTGTGCCAACAAGACAAGATTGATCATCAATTGCCGGCAGGATTGTTGCAGCCCCGCCTCTAGCATCAAGGCCGTGGGAGAGCGTCTCCATGGATTTCATAACGGCCTTACCAAAATCCGAGGTCTGCGGCAAGATCATGGTCGTGGTGGACCGCTACAGCAAGTATGCTACTTTCATTGCCGCACCCGCTGATTGCAAGGTAGATGAAGCAGCCCGCCTCTTCATCAAACACATCGTGAAGCATCGGGGTGTTCCTAGAAGCATCGTGAGCGATCGAGACCCACGCTTCATCGGAAAATTTTGACCGAGCTTTTCAAGATGTTGGGGACCGACCTCAAGTTCTCAATAAGCTTTCATCCGCAAACGGATGGTCAGACCGAAGCGCATCAACGGCCTCCTCGAGATGTACTTGAGGCATTATGTGAGCGTCACCAACGGGATTGGGCGAGTTGCTAGATGTCGCCCAATTTTCTTATAATCTCCAACGGAGCGAGGCTACCAGCAAGAGTCCTTTCGAGATCATCATGGGATTCCAGCCCATGACCCCCAACGCCATAGCCTCGACCTATGGAGGGAAAAGCCCCGCTGCACACAAGCTCGCCTGCGAATGGCATGAAGAAGCGGACATCACGCGAGCATACCTCGACAAAGCCGCGAGGAAAATGAAGAAGTGGGTCGATGCAAGGAGACTGGCATGTCGAGTACAAGGAAGGTGATCGAAGTTATGATCAAGCTCCCGCCCCAACAGTTCAAGACACTCGCAAAGTCCACAAGGGTTAGTGAGACGCCACGAAGGACCCTTCCGCATCATCCGACGTGTAGGCAACGTCTCGTATCAACTAGAGCTTCCACCAAGGCTCAAGATTCATTCGGTCTTTCACGTAAGTCTTCTCAAGCCATATCACGAAGACATGGAAGAACCAAGTCGCGGAGAATCAAGGCGTGCCCCAACAGTCGTTGTCACCGCGTTCGACAAAGATGTGGACTACATCATTGCTGATCGCATCATTCGAAGGAGGGCGTGCCACCATACTACGAGTACTTGGTGAAGTGGAAGAACCTCCCCGAGAGCGAAGCCACTTGGGAACGAGAAGATGAATTGTGGCAGTTCGTGGAACACATTCAAATGTACAAGCACGAAAGCGCGACGAGGACGCCGCGAGCTTAAGTGGGGGAGGATGTTACGGGCCGCATGATTCCAGCCCAAAATGGCCCAAGAGAATGAGCCAAGATGTGCTAGCTTGGCCCGATTCTAGAACATTCTAGCAAACTCTAGCACTTTTGTACATAGCCTAGATTTGTGACACTTGTACGGTCTAGGTTTAGACACATGTACATAGAATTCTCTAGAACTAGCCAAGCTTTGCTATAAATAGAGATGAGCTCTAAGCATTGTAATCATCCAAGCAAAGCATCAAACACTTGTAAGCTCTCTTGTAAGTTTTCTCTTGAGTAATACAATTTCCGCATTTGGCTACATTGCTCGCTAGCTTCTCCTTCTCTTTAGCATTTCGGGAACCTCTTGGCTTAGCTATCGAGAAGCGCAAAGGCTTACTTAGCAACATCCCGACAAGGTTGTCTAAGTGCCGCACGGGTTTGCTGCGCAAAACACCCATCCCGTGACACAACGGTTCCTTTTATCCTATTTGAGGTTGATGGAGTTTCGATAGCGGTATCGAGCGGGCTATCAGAGAGAAATTTTGCCAGCCCAAAGTCACCCACATGGGCGACTAAGTCGTAATCAAGCAGAACATTGCTTGGTTTTAGATCTCCGTGAACAATGGGTGGTTGACAATGGTGGTGAAGATATTCGATTGCAGGAGCCACGTCAATGATTATGTTTAGTCTTTGAATGAGACTTAAATTGCACACTTCATGTTGATCCTTGCTCTGGTGCAGCCACTCCTCTAGACTCCCATTTGGCATGTATTCATAAACAATAGCCTTGAAATCAACCCCTTTAAAATCTATGGTAGAGCAAGTAGTGATGATTTTGATTAGATTTCGATGACGAATATTTCGAATGCCCGACATTCAAGCAACAAAACTCTTGGAAGCCCCTTTTGCTTCGATTAATCACCTTCATCGCAACTATTATTCCATTTTCACCCAAAATTCCTTTATACACAAAGCCAAAACTTCCCGACCAATCATGTTTGATGATGAAAAATCATTTGTCCCCTTACTCAACTCCGCGATAGGAAATCATTGGAAATTGTTGTTCCAACAATTGCAAAACAGATGATTTATGGGCGGACCTCCTCCTTCGAGCAAAAACTATTGTAAGCCAAACTGATAAGATCACACCCGACAATGTTATTGGAACCACCACTTTGAGAAGAATAACTGTTCGTTTTTTCAATCCTCTAGATGGACATAGTGGTAAATTCAATTCATCAAGACCCCCACAAAGCTTCCCATTTCCAAATAGTGAAATTCCTGTTTTGTTGCTGAAAACTCCTTTTTTTGGTACCTCGCCCTCAAAGTGATTGTAAGACAAATTCAAGTACTCTAAGAATAGTAGATTCTCAAGATATTCTGGAATTTGACCAGACAAATTATTGCTTGAGATATCTAACTCTTTAATGCTTTTCAAATAACTAAGAGAAAAAGGGATGCTACCTCTAAAAGAGTTGCCCTCTAGATAAAGTTGTTCTAAGCTTGTGCAAGCACTTAGAGTAACAGGGATCTCACCTGAAAATTGATTTTCAGATATATCAAAATAAACAAGATTCTTCAAATTTCCAACTTCTATTGGAAGAGTGTCACTGAGAAGATTAAGTGACAGCTCTAAGGAAAGTGAAAGAGTGGGTATGTCTGAGAATTTGCGGAGGCAAAGCACCGGTGAGCTTATTACCCGGAATGTGCAATTCTATCAAATTCTTGCAATTTCCTAGGGAAGGGGTATGCTGCCTTGCAAGTTATTGGAGTCGAGAGCAAGATTGGTCAACAATGTTAAATTACCTAGAGATGCTTGGAAAGCCGCCACCTAAAAGGTTAAAATTCAGTGCAATGAATTGCAAGTTTTTAAGCTCACCAATTACATGAGGAATACTCGCCAGTTAATTGGTTATACTCCATACCAAGTTTATTTAGAGAGACCAGATTTCTTATCCCGGTTAGTACGGTTCCAGATATTTGGTTTTTTCCTATGGCGATATCGGTCATGGTTGACGAGAGGTTGCCTATAGGATGTGGCAACACTCCTCCAAATCTATTCTCATCAAGATCAAGGGCTTTCAGTTTGGTACAGTTAGTTAGAAGGGTACAAAATCAAGATCATTGGCTTCACTGCTACTCTAGATTATTTGCCCCTAAATTTAGGGTATATTTGGGATTGAGGTGCTGTAACTTTTAAGCTACAGCTGCTGTGAAAAAAAAAGCTGTAATTATAAAATAAAAGTTAATAATATATAATAAATATAATTTTTAAATAATAATTCTAATAAAATTATTAAAAATATAATAGATTTTACATCATACAAGTGAAAAATTACATTAACATAACTAACATAGCTTAAAAACTACAGCAACTAGTGTTTACCAAATACTTTAGATCTTGCAACTTAAAAACTACGAGTTGCCCAACCTCAATCCCAAACATACCCTTAGCCATACTAAATTCTTAAGGCTGCTAAAATGAACCGACACCTTGCCTCTGAATTGATTATTGTAAAGGTCAAGCTCCACAAGACTTGAAGCATTTGACAAGGAATCAGGTATAGACCCTGCAAAATTGTTTTCAGCAATAACAAACCCTCGAAGCTTTGGGAGGGTTACTCCTATGTCAAGTGGTAAATTTCCATTGAACCTATTTAATTGTAGAAAATTATTTTCAAGTGAAGAGATATTAAAAATTGAAGGAGGTAGTATACCGGAGAATTGATTTTCACCAAGGTTGAGATAAATCAAGTTTCTCAGGTTGCCAAGATTGCTTGGGATTCTTCCCCACAATCCATTCCCTACAACATTGATTCTCTCAAGGGTTGAAAGATTCCCAATGGAAGCTGGGAAGTATCCTGTCAGATGATTGTCAGAAATTGTCAAGTTCTCAAGCTTCAACCAGTTGTATCCGAGCTCTGCTGGAATTTCTCCTACCAGTTTGTTTCTACGGGCATTGAAGTTGATGAGGTTAGAGCAACGAGACAGATTGGCAGGAATTTTACCTGAAAATGAATTCTTGGCCAGTACTAGAGCTTGAAGCCTTACCAGACGACCAATTTGATGGGGAATTTCACCATGGAAGTTGTTGTCCGCGAGGTTAAGGTACCTGAGGAAGCTGAGATTCCCAACATACGGGGACAAGGTACCTCGTATGTTTCGGTTACTCAAATCTAACTTGGTTACTCTTTGATGCCGATGACCACAAGTCACGCCTCTCCATTGGCACAAGTTGGTAGAATTGTTCCACGAACTTGTAACACCAAGTGGATCATCATCAAGTTGTGACTCAATCGCAAGCAAAGCCAGACGATCTGTCTCGTTTGGTGGGACGGAAAAGCCATGATGAGATTGAAGCAACAAGCTGAAGCACCATACGAAAGTGGCAAGTTGGCAGCTTATGGAAATGGAATTAAGCATTTTTTCAGTTTGAGCTTGGCAGCTAAGCATAAGAGTAAACATTATTACTCTTGTGTGTGTGGAAGTTTAACGCTATCGACTCAAAACAATTAAAATAGGGAAAAGACATTCCAAATACTACGTAGTGTCTCTGATTTTTTAATGCTCTTTACGTCAAAGTTAAATAAAGAAATCAACTATGTAACATGTGTTAGCAAAAAAGAAGCAACCCAGCAAGAGCACGATTTCTCTTTCCATATTTTTAACGCCTTCAATGTGGTTGTAATGTTCACTGCATAAACATCATTTTAACTTTCATTCCCCTTTTTTCCTGTTGTAGGGCCCTGTGTTGAATGAAAATGCCCGCTTTATTTTTTCGATTTTTGATGATTTCATTTTAGTAGACTAGCTACCTTGAACTTCTCTATTGGAAATACTAGAATTTGAGCTGAAGCAAATTATGTGTATAGTCTGAAATTTGGCTATGAATGAAAAAACAATTTAAGAATGCTACCGGAATACAAGCTGTAATCTTAAATGAGAAATCTAGAGGAGGTAATTTTGGTTGATATACTGTGTTTATGTCAGTTCGTTCAAATTTAAGTTAATTCTGAATTCATTCCATTTATTAATTTCGACAAAAATTTCAAACATTAATTTCACATCACCAATTTAACATGATTTTAATATCTTTTTAAAAATTTTTTTTTTTCAGAACAGATTATGTTAATTTTCTAATAATAAGGTTACTTTTAGCATGAAAGTTTGAATTGATGCTGCTATATAATTTTGGTTATAATCAATAGTTATTTTAAAATAAATATTTTAAAATAAAATAATAAATAAAGAAAATAAAGCAATTAAGAGTTTAGAGATTTAATTTTTTTCACTATTAGACTCTTTGATTCAAACACCTTATTAATTAATTAATATTTAAGAAAAAGTTTAGTATTATCATTTTATGAATTAAAAATTTAAGTTTTCTTTATATATATATATATATATATATAATTTTAATTTATTCTAATCTATATATTTATTTTTTAAAAATAAAATAGAGCCAGCCATGACTCAATTTCTTTTCTTAAGCCCTCGTGTGGAAGGCTGGCCCAGCCTGGGTTTTTTTGCCTATCTTACCTAGTAATGATCACACGCTTGATGACATTTATGGTGCATTTACTAAATGAAAATTGAATCAGACATGAATTAGAATAAGCTCGATTGGAAATGAGGAATGTGAATTAAAATAAATTATTTACTTAAATTGTAATAATTAGAATTGAAATGGACTACAAACCCACTAATTTATTTACTTTATCTTATAATTGGAATGAATTATTTTAAATTATTAAAATACACTTAGTTAATTGTTGTTGTTGTTGTCATTTAGTATAATAATTATGATTATTATTATTTTTCCTCTTGCTATTAATAATTATTGTCAATAATAATAATAATAATAATAATAAACAACGACAACAACAAAAATAACATTATTTTGAATAATTGGTGAGCAACTGCAGTTGTTAACAAGCAACAACAAATTTCAAAGACTGGCAGCGATGATCGATAGGTACAACATACAACTGATGACGATAAATGGCGAGAGACTAACAATTTGCATCAGTGCAAGGCTTTACTGCATTTGACAGGATCGCGTGCGATGGTGATGCACAACAATTGGCTCCGTTGCATTTTGACAACCACGGTCATGGATTTTGGTTCTCATCGATATGCTACAAAACAATCCGTTGTGCAATTGTTTTTTTTTTTTTTGATTGGAACCGAGGACAAATCCAAGTTTATGAATTTTGTTGGGGAGCAGAATTGGTAATTGGGAATCAGTCACCCATTCTCCATTGCTAATTTGACGTGAGTCTCACGATTCCGATTCTGATTCTCAATCTTATTTTGTGAAGTAAATATTATCAATAATTTTAATTTCATATTCTGATTTTCATATTTGGGAAGTAAACACATCATTACTTCTTCGCTCATGGTTGGTAGGATTGAAAATTAATTATTTTGTTTTGATAAGATACTGTCATAATGATGTAGATGTTATAATAATTGATTATGGTAATATAAGCATGGCATTACTTAAAAAGTTGAATCCAGTGACTTTTTATTGTAAATTTCAATACATTGATATGGAATTTTCAATAATAATAACAACAACAATAATAATAAGTCTTTCAATAGAATGTAGGTATTTTGCACTTGCGAGTCACAAGTTCCATTGAAGTACCAACAATACAAAGCATAGTTATTTCACGAAAAGATATTCTTTTCTTTTGAACCTCTTAGTAAAGAGAAAGAATTTGTTAATTAAAAAAAAAGGAATTTTGAAAAAATTAGAGGAAATAATGAGTCTTACATCTTAAAATATGTTTTTATATATTGTACAAAATGTGCCAAAGTAAACAAAGGTGTACTAGTAAAGTTCAAAAGTCATGTGCCCAAGAAAAAGAATCATGCTCCTTAAGAGTGGAAGCAATTGTCATACTCCATTGAAAGCAAAAATCATAACTCCCTAAGAGTGGGAGCAGCAGTCATGCTCTTCTGAGAGTAGAAATCATTACTCCCCAAGAGTAGAAGCAACAATCATGCTCTCCTAAGTGCAGAAATCATTACTCCCCAAGAATAGGAATAGTAACCATGTTCCCTTAAGGAGCAGCAACAATACTTGTCAAGAATGGAAACAACAATGCACCCCAGGGAGTAGAAATTATGACTCCCTAAGAGTAGGAGCAGCTGTTATACTCACTTAGGAGCAAAAATCATGACTCCCCAAGAGTGGGAGCAGCAGCAATGCTCCCCTGAGAGTAGAAATCATGACTCCCCAAGAGTATAAGTAGCAGTCATGCTCACTTGTAGAAATTATGAATCCCCAAGAGTAAGAGCAACAGTCATGCTTCATAAGGAGTAGAAATCATGACTTCGCATTAGTGGGAGCAGCAGTCATGCTCCCTAGGAGTGGGAGCAACAACCATGACTTTCAGGAGGCAGAGATTATGGTCCACTAAGTGTAGAGACCGAAATTCACACACCTCTAGAATAGGGAATAGCTAAATAAGTCATGAACAATGAATCCATAAGAATCGTACACCCAATTTTAGATTATAGACCAGAAAAAAAAAATCTAAGTCTAAATAGAAATGCTATTGTTGAATCAAGCCTGACTTAATAAAAGTCAGTAATAGAAGGATATTACTTGGTCCATAAGTAAGTTAGATAAAGTTTAACACAGATAGGATCAATGAAAGGATAAAGAATATATTGTAATTCAAATTTGCCTGGCCCTTCCCTTTCTTTCCCTTATTTTCCGTAGGATTTGCAAATCTATCTCATGTCTTAGAAAAAGGTCTGACTGCTCGATATTCATTTTTTTTTGCTTGGATCCATTGCAGTCAGTAACATTGATGAATTAGGTTAAGGTACGGAAAGAGAGGGATTCGAACCCCTGTAAACAAAAGTCTACATACTAGTTCCAATGCTACGCCTTGAACCACTTGTCCATCTCTCCTACACAATGATTATGACCGAAAACCCGCGCGAATGGCGAGTTGTTCAAATTTGATTGGTAGATGGGACAGACAATCAAATCCGTTCTAAGTTAAGAATAGAGGAGGATTATGATGAATTTAAGTTAGAAAAAGATTTCATCTGTAGAGGGCTATAAAAGCAAAGGTCTCTCTTAGGATGAGGACAAGCATTGAACAGGTAGCTAAGAGAGATAATTTAATTGTAATTGTAATTATAATAAAGAATTTATTTTCTCTACTAGTAGACGTAGGTCAAAAGTTGAACCACGTTAATTTTTTTTTTGTCTTTTATTATATTGCCCTCATCTAAGTTAATTTTCTAGTTGACCAATCTCTGCGTCAGCACTATAGAATTCTTTATTATATGAAGTTAGTGGTGTGGGGGAGGGAGAAAGAAGAAGAACCAACTAAAACAACAATAATAAAGCTTAACGAAAGACAAGAACTGAAGGTGACAATCATACAAAACACAATTCATTTATTTATCAAGGAAATGAGCAAAACTATGTAAACTCCTAGCCCCATTTCTAATTGCTCACAATCCTTGATTTTTATGTCGATGGAACAAATCATCCCTTATTGCATTTCCAAAATGATTGGCCAGTTAAAGAATTCTTCTCTTTAAATAACTTGCCTTGCTTCTTCAATACAAGGGGTTAAAAAAATGGATAATTTAATTACTCTTATTTTGACTCTTCAATCAACTCCTAAGTAAGTTCAAAAAAGAGGAAGAATGCCCTATTTAGGATTGAGATTGAAATTCAATAAAATACTTATTTCATAATTTTTGATAAAAAAAGTGGTTTATAAATTTCATAAAAGCAGCTTATTTCATAATTTTTTTTTATTTTGACAAAAGCTTTTAAAAACAAAAGGGATTTTTTTTTATAAGCAACTTATTAAATAAGGCACTACATTTTTTTTTTAAATTTTTATTATAAAATTAGTGTTTTAACAAAAAGATAATTATATCTTTTTTTTTATAAACTCTAATATTTAAATAACTAGATATTATATTATCATCACAATTATATTACTACTATAACTACTATATGTTCTCTCCAATATCAATTTAATATGAATATAATAAATATTACCTTTTATTTTATTTAGATTATGTATAAATATAAAATTTTTATCATAGTTTATGCAATAGATTTTATTTAATTAAGTTTTTTTTTTACTTTATGCAATTTATGTATTAAAAAAAAAGACATTTATAAATAATTTATTAAACATACTCTAAAATAAAAGACAATTTAAACTTATGTCTATTTTAGTTATTATATAACAAAACAATACTTTCGTATTAAAATTTACTAAACGGATATACTCTATGTTTTTGAACTCACAGTAACTGCAATAACACAATTTACCAAATATCAAGCTATTTTTTTAATAAGTAACTTATTTCATCTGTATACCAAAAATAATTTATTTAATCAGCTACCACAATTACAAAGTAGCCTAAAGTCTGTTTAATATATATGCAATTTTAATAAAGTTTCATCAAATTTAACAGCCGCTCTTATCCCTTTGATATTGGAATTTTATTATGCCTCTGTAGGCTTGTTAAATTTAAATGTGCCTGTTACATAAGTCCAGCTTTTAACACCCAGTTTAAATATCTTATGTTTGGGGAATGCCAAGTAAGCCTCCTCGATGACAAACCAGCCAGAACAGAAGACCTGATCACTAGCACGAAGACATCCCTACTCGGTGTCAAAGCTGGTCGGGGTCAAGTGTTCTAAACTAGTCGGGCTCGGATATTCCCATTCTGCTTGGGTAAGGTCACAAAGATCCTCAACTATCAAGCAAGCCCTGGTCGCATTATGAACAGCACCAAACAACAGGAAGAGACCAGAGCTCGAGTAGAGCAAATCCAAGCATAGCAGCCCCACACCTGTAATTCAAGACGGTGAACGCTTCTCTCCGAAAAGAAGAAAGTAACCGTCAGACACCCCCCACACCCTGACATTTTGTCACGACTATCGATAACTGACAGGAACCCCCCACACCCTGACATCTTGTCACATATACCAATACGGTATCATCATTTCATCACAGTGACCTATATCCATCTGACATCCCATACTTCCAAGTTGTGCCACTGTGACCCATAGTCATCGAAAGACGCAGGCACAATGAATGCAGGGGATGGGGGCCAAGTAAGGGTGGTAGGAAAATATGATAATAAATATTAAACAAATGGTGAGGTAAAATGATCTTCTTCTTCTTCTTTTTCTTTCCCACTTTTGATTTTTTGGGTTTTCTCAGATTTAAAGAGAATTTCAAAGAATCAACCCGATTACTGACTTGAGCATCAGATGATATTCACCGAAAAAACATCCGGCGACCTCTGATACTTTTTCTATGGATATAAGTAAGAGAGATCCACCGTTCCAGCGAACCAAGAAACGCAAAAATTAGTTGAAAATCTTGCTCGAGGTGGGTGCGACCGTAAGAAAGCGATGATCATATTTCAAGTGACCGAAACCGCGATCAACATTCGCGCGCACTGTGGGGATTAGTTCAAAAAGATAGAATCTGTAGCACACTCAGGAAATGATGCGACAATGAGAGAAAATAACCAAAGAGGAGTAAGCCCCGAAGAATCGGTGACTCTGAGGGACGCGGCCAATGAGGCCCGGGATAGAGAGATGCAAAAAAGGATGGACCAAATGGAAAAGTATATGGAAATACTGACGTCCATCCTGCAAGAACTCAGGGATGGACAGAGGAGAGCAAGCAATGACGTTCCCGAATCCAGTCGCGGGAATGCTCCCACTGGGGGGAAAGCAGGAGATAGAGCTCAAAGGCAGAAAGGACAAAACTGGAAGGGAGGAGACAAACTCGGAGGAGAGAGAGTCAAGATAGCACTTGCAAGACACAGAGACTAGAATATGCGATAGTTGCACCGCGGAATCTTTCCCACACAGAAGAGTTGGAGGGGAAGGTCCGCAGGCTGGCCCAGGTCGTTGAAGATCTCCAGAGAAATGGGAAAACTCTGAGTTGAAGGATCATGCTAGACAATGAGTCCCCACTTTCAGGGAAGAGTGATCCGCTAGTGCACATCGAGCACTTCAATGACATAACTGGAGTACAGGGGTTGACAGCAGCCCAAAGATGTAGAGCCTTCCACTTACCTTGGAAGGGCGAGTGAGTGAATGGTACAGCAATTTGCTGCATGGGAGCATTCAGAGCTTTGAGCAGATGTGCACGTGAGTTCATGGAATAGCCTACGGGGTAGTAGCTCCCGAAGATAATATGATGGAGTTAGTTGAGATTAAACAGAGGGAGGGAGAATCCCTCTGAGAGTTCATCAAGAGGTACCACTGGGCAGTCATAAAGCTCGGGGCATTCAACCACCCCCAAGTATTGAGAGGACTAAAGGAGGGGATAAGGATGGGAAGGCCCTGGTACAATTTGCGGAGTCCCTCGATCCGCTCATACTCCGATACATACAAACAAATGAAGGTGGATATCGTCATTGAGGAGAAAAAACCAGCAAAGTTGAGGAACGAACAAAGCGATAGAGCAAAGCGCAGGGAAAAAGTAGGGCCTACTCAGGGTTCATATACTTCTAGAGGGATAAGGAACCGGGTTACTCCCTATAACCCTTACAAGAGGGCCCCCTAACCCCGAGTGGGTCATGCTCTACTCCGCAGGTCTCTAAGTAGAGACCAGAGGGATTACTGTTAGTTTAGTGATAACCCCCCGTAATCCCCCTACGAATCAGCTCATGCAGAGCCACAACAAAGTCGACCGTCCACTGACTCCACACGTGGGAAACTTTCCAAGGGATAAGACCATGCAAATGATTGCCCAAAGTCCTACCTACAGGCAGTATACCCCTCTGAAGGTGTCGCTAGAGGAGATGTTCCATGTCGTAAAAGAACGAGGTCTGTTGTGTTTTCCGACACCGATGTCCAAACCTGCAAATAGGAGGGACATGAGTAAATTTTATAGGTTCCACAAGGACCATGGCCATTCAATATCCTAGTGTTGCGATCTAAAGAACCTAGTGAAGGATCTAGTAAGAAACCGGTACCTGGATGAATTCATTGAGGGAAGACACCTGGTGGTAGAGCGGCAACAGGCGGAGAATGGCCAGGCTTGTGATATGGATCATGAGCACTGCTCGCGAGGATGATAGCAGGAGGGCCTATGATGGCAGAGGACTCGAACAGAGCCAGAAAAAATTACAGCATATATGCTTCTTCTAATCAGGCGGTCCTACTCACTATGTATGCCACAAAGAGAGCTAGAACCAGACAAGTTTCAATCATGTAGATGAAGGAGGACGAGCAGGGGGTCTTATACCCCTACGAGGATGCCCTGGTTATAAAGGCAAATGTTGAAAACATGAAGCTCAATCGGATTTTGGTGGATTTAGGAAGCTCAGTAGATATTCTCTTCAAGTCCACCCTGGATAAGATGGGAATAGCAGACGCGAGGCTCGAGCACACGAGAACTTCCTTGAAAAGATTCGGTGAAGGAAGGCTAACCCCCCTAGGGATCTTGAATCTGCCAGTGACCATGGGCTCAAAGCCCTTTAAGAAGAATATGATGCTGAACTTCATGGTCGTGGACGAGGTCAGCCCTTACCAGGAGATATTGGGAAGGTCTTTTATGAGGATCAGTCAATCTGTGATGTCCACCCACTACTTAGCACTGAAATATCGCGTGAATGGAGCGATAGGGGTTGTTAAGGGTGATTAGAGGGTCGCGGAAGTCATGTATACCACAATGAACTAAGGAAGGATACAGGTGACGTCGCTAGACACTAGGGTGAGTCAAAGAAAGGGAGACAAGAACCCGCTGAAGAATTAGAGGAAATTTTGATGAGACCAGATGATTAGGAGAAGAAGGTAAAGATCAGCTCAGGCGTAAGCGAGCAGCCTGGTCAAGTGTTTGAGAGCCCATTCTGATGTGTTCACCTGGTCATATGAGGACATGCCAGGGATTGACCCGAAGGTGGCATGCCACAAGCTGGCAGTGAGAAGAGATGCAAAGCCAGTAAAGCAGAGGAGAAGGTGTGTCAACCAAGAAAGATATGACGCCATGAACAGCGAAGTGGAGAAGCTGTTAAAGGCGGGATTCATAATGGAAGTTAATTATCCTGAATGGATCTGGAATGTGGTACTGGTAAAGAAGGCAAATGGAAAATGGAGAATGTGCATGGTTTTCACAGACTTAAATAAAGCATGTCCTAAAGATAGTTTTCCTTTGCCGAAGATAGACCAACTGGTTGACTTCACTGCCGAACACGGTCTGCTCAACTTCATGGACGCATTTCCTGGTTATAACCAAATCCCCATGTATGGGCAAGACGAGGAATGCACGGCCTTTATCACCAACCAAGGTCTGTTCTGCTACAAGGTCATGCCCTTCTGCTTAAAGAACGCAGGAGCAATATATTAGAGGTTGGTGAACAAGATTTTTGAACCTCTGATCGACCGCACAATGGAAGTTTATGTGGACTACATCATTACTAAGTCCAGGGATGCAGAAGAATATGTCAAGTATCTGGAAGAGACCTTCGCACTCTTGAAGGAGTACAGAATGAACCTTAACCCCGAGAAATGTGCCTTTAAAGTAAATTCTGGGAAATTCTTGGGTTTTATGGTCAGTAACAGAGGAATTGAGGCCAACTTAGAGAAGATAAGAGTGGTAGTAGACATGAAGTCCCCGTGCACTCTCAAGGAGATACAGAGTCTCACGGGTAAGCTGGCAGCCCTAAACAAGTTCATCTCCCGAGCAACGAACAAATGCCATGCCTTCTTCCAAGAGATGAAAAAAGGGAGGAAGATGAAGTGGACACCAAAATGTAAGAGTATTCCAGTAATTGAAGTAATACTTGTTAAAGGCCCCGTTACTGTCAACACCGGGAGCAAGAGAAGTCCTATACCTGTACTTGGCCGTGTCACGATGGGCAACGAGCTAGGTTTTAATAAGGGAAGAGTCAGGGGTACAACACCCTGTGTATTACACGAGCAGAGCTTTATTGGAGGCTGAGACTCGGTATCCGCAGGTAGAGAAATGGGCGCTCGCATTGGTAACAGCAGCTCGGAAGTTGAGGCCTTATTTCCAAGCACACTCAATAGTGGTCTTAACGAACCAGCCATTTAGGCAAATCCTGCACAAACTAGAGACCTCAGGTCAGCTAGTGAAGTGGTCAATAGAGCTTAGTGAGTTTGACATCAACTACCAGTCCCGGACAATAATTAAAGCACAAGCTTTGGCGGACTTTATGGTCGAATGCACGTAATCGGATAAAGGCACTGCATAACGAGCGAGCAATGGGGAACATGCTCCAGGCACAGTTTGGACAGTTATGGTAGATGGATCGTGTGGAGATCAAGGAGCGGGAGCAAGAGTAGTGCTTCTAGATGAAGGAGTGGAAATACAATATGCCGTAAAGCTCGAGTTTAAAGCCACTAACAACCAGGCTGAGTACGAGGCTGTCATTGCAAAACTGAAACTTGCGTTAGTGGTGAAAGTGGAGGAGGTGAAAGTCCGAACAGATTCCCAGTTAGTGGCAAACCACCTCAACGAAAGCTTCCAAAAGAAAGGCGAGAAGATGGAGGCTTACCTTCGAAAGGTGAGGCAATTAGTTGGGAAGTTTCAAACAGTAGAAGTGGAACAGATTTCAATGAGAGAAAACTTTCGAGCAGATATTATAGCACGAATGGTCGCTGTTGTACAGACGAGGATACACCCTGCCATTATTACGCTGCCTAGACGAAGAGGAAGCTGACTACGTGCTCAGGAAAGTACACGAGTGGATTTGTGGAAATCACTCTGGTGCAAGGTCTTTAGCTTTTAAAGTCTTGAGGCAAGGATAATTTTGACCCAGAATGCACCATGACGCACAAGAAAAGATAAGGAGCTGCAATAGTTGTCAAAGCTTCGTCAATTTCATAGCTCAACACCTAGAGAACTTCACTGTCATGAACTCACCATGGCCATTTGCCTAATGGGGAATCGATCTGATTGGACCACATACCGTAGTTACAATTACAGAAAGCAAAACCATTGACTTTATCTGGAGATATGTGATTTGTAGGTACGGAATCCCCCACGCGCTGGTCACGGATAACAAGAGGCGTTCGACAACAACAAGTTTAGAGACTTTTGCATAAACATGGGAATAGAGCTAAAATTTTGCTCGCCATCTCATCTATAAGCAAATGGGCGAGTGGAGGTTGCGAACAAAACCATAAAGCGTCACTTGAAAATCAGACTGGGAGAACTGAAAGGAGCATGGGTGGATGAGCTGCCTGGTGTGTTATGGGCTTACAGGACCACACACAAGACTGCTACGGGGGAGACACCATTTGCTCTAGCGTTTGGACACGAAGCAGTAATCCCAGCAGAGATAGGGGTAAGCACGCATCGAACAAAACATTCAATGAGCAGAACAATGAGCAGATTTGTGCAAATTTAGATTTGCTAGAAGAAAGAAGGGAGAGGTCGGCAATGAAGGTAGCAGAGTATTAGCAGAGGGTAGCTCGCTACTACAAAAAAAACATGCACATCCACCGATTTAAGGTGGGGGACTGTGTACTTAGAAGAGTGAACCAGAACACTAAAGATCCCAGACAAGGGTGTTGGGCCCAAATTGGGAGGTCCTTACAGGGTCTCACAGGTTGCTAGTCCGGGGGCATACAGGCTATCTTATCCAGATGGACAGGAAGTAAAAAGGCCATGGAATGCAAAGCATCTGCTAAAGTATTTCCAGTAAGTTCCCTTGTATTACAAGCATCAATATTTAGTTTCCTTCAAAATAGAAGAGTGTAAAACCTTATTTATGAATAAAAGTAAGAAGGAACCCTCCCAAAATTAATCCAATTTGAGCAATTCAAATCTTATAAAAATAAATAAAAGCTAAAGGCCATAAGTCTCAAAGCTTAACTTAAGGCGAGACAAAGTGCCAAGCATAGCCGGAAAAGGCTCGAGCAAAATAAGCTTGCGAAGAAAAGCAAAGGCCATAAGTCTCAAAACCTAACTTAAGGCGAGACAAAGTGCTCGAGCATAGTCGGAAAAGGCTCGAGCAAAATAGGCTCACGAAGAAAAGCTAAGGCCATAAGTCTCAAAGCCTAACTTAAGGCAAGACAAAATGCTAAGTATAGTAAGAAAAGCCTCGAGGAAAAATAAGCTCGCAAAGAAAAGCTAAAGCCATAAGTCTCAGAGCCTACCCAAGGCGAGATAAATTGCCAAGCATAGCCAGAGATGACTCGAGCAAGATAAGCTCGCGAAGAAAGGCTAAACGCCATAAGTCTCAAAGCCTAACCCAATGCGAGACAAAGTGCCAAGCATAGCTAGAGATGGCTCGAGCAAGATAAGCTCGCGAAGAAAAGCTAAGGCCAAAAGTCTCAGAGCCTAACCCAAGGCGAGACAAAGTGCTAAGCATAGCCCAAAAAGGCTCGAGTAAGATAAGCTCGCTAATAAAAGCTGAGGGTCATATGTCTCATAGTCTAACCTAAGGCGAGACAAAGAGCCAAGCATAGCCAGCTGATAAATGCTAAAGGACAGAAGTCTCAAAGCCTAACCTAAGGGGAGACGAAGAGCCAAGCATGGCCAGGATGGGCTCGAGCAAGATAAGCTTGCGAAGAAAAGGACTATGGCTAGACATCTTAAAGCCTATTCGTGGTAAGGCAATACAGCCAAAATACATAAGGGGTAAGTCGAGTCGTTCACATCTTGGCAGACGAGCAAAAAGAATAAGGTAAGCTAGAGTCCCGAAATTCTAAAGAGGGCAAAGGAAAAGCTTAAAGCCTACGTGGAACTTATCTCACAGAAAATTTAGAATAAATTAAAGATGTAAAGGCAAAGTGGAAAATCTGCTTTCTTCATTCATTTCAAATTATTGAATCTTACAAGTACAAAAAAAAAAAATCAATCAAAATCTGTTAAGGAGTTGGGGCAGATGAGCTAGCAGCCGGATCGGGGCTTGAGAAGAGGAGGCAACCCGAGGATCCTTCTTGGTAGGGAGCAATTAGAGCCTCATCGATGGAAAGAGCAGCCTCTTCGTGTCTTATGATCGGCAATTTCCACATGCGTAGTGGGATCCTTCGGTTCCTAACTCCGGACATTCCGCTCATTCATGTAGGCATTCACGCCGCCTCGAGCTTAGACATGTCTATCGTGGGTTATTCCTTGCCCAAGACGGACGTGATGCATTCATAGCAAAATGTCACCCTTGCTATACTCCTCCGTAAGTTGGTTCCCCAAGGAGTCCACCTTGTTCTGAAGGCGAGAAGTCTCGGCTTCCATGGTCCTCTTGAAGAAAAATCTCTAGACGTCAAGATCTTTTCTAGCACTCACAAGCTCGTCCCTGACCATGGATAGTACCTTTTCGAGATGAAACGCCTTTGACTCTGTCATGGCAGCCCTCTCTTCAAATGTGGAAATTTCGACCCAGAGCTTTGCCGATTCCTTCTCTCCTTACTCCAACTTCTTCTTCAAGCTCTGGTTTTCAGCTTTAATCTTTCTCTTGAAATTCAAAGCCTTTGTCTTGAAGATGATGGGGCCAGCAGCTGCTTAACATGAGGAGCACTGGAAGGCATTGGCCAGCTCGTTAAGGCTGGAGAACTCCAACTCATCCAAAAACCTTTCCCCTACATGCTTTCTGAACTTCTTAACATAGGGATTAGCAAAGTCGTTCTGCTCCCTAGAGGTTGTAGATCTGAACCTGACGGGGACAGCGGTGCCAGGACCTCTCGGAGGAGCTTCTCCGACAGCTCTCTCACTTTCAGAAGAAGGAGGAAGAACCTCGACTAGTGAGCCAGTAAGGTCAACTCCGGACCTTTAGGTAGAGTAGAGGAGCTTCTCGAGCTCTCAATAGTCTTGAGCGCTTCAATCGAACAAGGATGTTGCTTATGTCTTCTTCCTTGGCACTAAACTGAACTCGAAAAAATTTTAGTGAGTTAATAATTCTTTGCACAAGCTCGAGTTGTCCAAGGCAGTGTCTATATGCAACTTCAACTCCTACTCGACCGAATATGATACACTCTAAGAAACTGTAGAAGACAAAAAATGACAATAAGAAAGGGTAAGCAGAAAAACCAAAGCGTAAGACATAATGAGCGTAAAATGACACGAGTACAAAAGCGAAGGAATTTGGGGAATCTCTTCGAGTGGCGAGGCTCGCCTCGACCTCTCCGGAAAAGAATTTGCCCTTCCAGTTGCCACCGAAAGTAGGGTGGTTGGTGATGGGTTTTGCCTCGAGTCGGAGGTGAATAATCACAGCCCACATCCTTTGGGTCGCTTCACCGGTAGAGGTGCTTTCATCGGCTCACCCAAGTTGCACCAATTCCACAGGATATATAGCCCGGATAAGACCTTCTACCATTTGGATTCAGTTGCCCTGATGCCAAGCGCAACTAGGAGAGGACTCGAGCAAAATAAAACTGTAAGGGTGACCCAACACCCCACCTAAAACACTCGAGTTATAGGGTAACATACCCTCGAGGAGGGTGGCTGGGAGTGTTATTCTTGCCAAGAAGAAGAAGGTCAATGCTGGCAGGGATATGGTAAGTGGCCTTAAGCCTATTTAGATCCTGCTGAGAGGTTTCACTCCTTATGTAGTCAATAGCAAATGACTCGGCCTAAGACCTTTGGTCGGTCCTTTGCTTTTTATTTGAATGGTTTCCTCTATAACATCACCCTTAATGGCGTCTCCGGCAGTATGAACGACCTCTTCAGGACTTGGTCTCTCACTATAACCCCCCTATCAGCCCGGGACCCATTAAAAGAAGATGATTCTTCAAGGGACATCCTTCGGGGTTGTTGTGTGGCAGACATTTTTCTAGAGACCACAGTCTACCAAATGAGAAACGAAAACCCACAAAACAAAAAGGACGCGAACGAGGAGAATAAGTTAAGGAGTTTATACCTGAGACTAATTTGAAAGTGGCAAGTATTGATGACGGCGACCGAGAAAGTAGATTTCACTTCCAAGCGGTGGGCTTCAGTTTTAAGCAATGTGGGAAATAAGAATGTGCAAAACGGTGAAATTAGGGATTTACAAAAAGGAAAATAAGTCACACCAACAGACGGCACGTTACTCAAAGGGAGCGTGACTATTCAAGGAACCGCCTCTTCAAATTTCAAACGAGTGGCCCAGATTAACCCACGCAGCTCACATTAAATGTGAAGTGACGGAATAGGCGGACAGCTCAGCGTAAAAAAGTAAAAAGATGGGGAACCTCTCGAACAAGTAATTTCTAGTCTTATCCCCTTTCACTCTCAAGACTAGAAACTGGGAGACTAGTATTTGGGGAATGCCGAGCAAGCCTGCTCGAGGACAAACCAGCCAGAACAGAAGACCTGATCAATAGCACGAAGACACCCCTGCTCGATGTCAAAGCTGGTCGGGGTCAAGTGTTCTAAGCTAGTCGGGCTCGGATATTCCCATCCTACTCGAGTAAGGTCACAAAGATCCTCAACCATTGAGCGAGCCCTAGTCGTATTATAAACAGCACTAAGAACAAGAAGAGACCAGAGCTCGAGCAGAACAAACCTAAGCATGGCAGCCCCACACCTATAATTCAGGACGGTGAATGTTTCTCTCTAAAAAGAAGAAAGTAGCCACCAGACCCCCCCCCCACACCCTGACATCTTGTCATAACGATCGATAACTAATAGGCACCTATACGCTATAGAGTTTCGTCACTTTTACCGATAACCGGCACATACCTCCGCAGTATCATCATTTTACACATACCTACATGGTATCATCAATTCATCACGGTGACATCTATTATTCCCAAGTTGTGCTACTGTGACCCATAGCTGTCAGAAAGACGCAGGCACAATGAATACAGGGGATGGGTCTAAGTAAGGGCGGCGGAACAAAAAAGAATAAATATCAGACAAATTGTAAGGTAAAAGGATTTTCTTCTTCTTCTTTTTCTTTTCCCCTTTCGATTTTCCAGTTTTTCTCAGATTTAAAGAGAATTTCAAAGAATCAACCCGATTACTGACTTGAGCGTCGGAGGATTTTCACCTAAAAAATACCTGGCGACCTCTGATACTTTTTCTATGGATACAGGCAAGAGAGATCAACCGTTCCATCGAACCAAGAAATGCAAGAATCAGCTGGAAATCGTGCTCGAGATGGGTGTGATTAGAAGAAAGCAGTATCGTATTTTGGAGCGACCAAAAAATTGCATCAACATCTTACAAACCCTATTTTTTTTCATCCTTATGATTTCAACCTTACAAATTATTTCATGAAAATAAAAAAGGGTTATCTTCCTAAACAGTACTTTATTTTTCATTACCATCAAAATACATGACCTTGCTAAGTTATAGAATCTGTAACTTAGCCACTCCCCAAAATACAAGGATTTCAACTATGTTTTAATTAACTGTAGAAAAAAGTGCTTAAATGATTTTAGATTATGGGAATAACAAAGCTAAAATACAAACTATTACAATTCACATTAGAAAGTGTATTGAATTTAAAAAAAAAAATGCTTGAAGGGTGAATGTTAAATTTTTTCAGAGAGAAAAAGTCAAGATCCTAGGGATTTTGTTGAGAAATATAAATAAAGGAAAATGATCTAAATCAAAGTTGTTGGTAATATGGAAAGTGATCAATGATTTATATTATAAAAGAAAATCAAAACCAAAATGAAAATATTATAAGACACCAATATATATATATATATATATATATATATATACATAGTTGATAGAGAGAGAAAGTTCAGATCATTCAGAGAGAGAAAAATCAAGATTTAGTATGCTCTGATAGACACCTACTAAAAGGGAGAATAAAAGCCCTTGTTAGTTGTTACCTTATATGTAACAAAAGCTAGAGAATTGATAACCATCTTTCCCATTTTCCCACAACTCCTCTATAATTGTTTATGGAAAAATTCTATAATGCCGTAATGAAAAAATTGCAGCATTCAATATCTTAATAAATATAAATATTATAAATTATATATATAATTAGTAAATATAAAGTAAAACCAGTAAATTCATACAAGATTATTAATTATTTAATAAATTTAATAAAATTTCTATAGAAAAATATTTTCTTTAGTTAAATAAAGAAAAAAAATTATTCATTAATTAAACAAAAAATTAATCTAAAAAAATAGAATAAGTTTTATTGAATTGGTTTAACCATAAATTATATATTTATTCGATGACATTTGTATACTTTGTTTTCTTATTTTCTATAATAATACCTATTTATTACATAAGTTAATTAAGCACAATTATTTATCTTGATGTGGATCAAACAAAAATAAAATAAAATAAAATTCTTATATTATTAGACACATATAAAAAAATCAATAAAATTAAATCTTATTTTGAGTCTTATGCATATTTTATATAGTTTCAAAGTTTTTACTTGTACTTAGAGATTATATAGGGTTGTTATTGAAAAATGGTAGAAATATACAAAATAACTTCATCTTACAACAATTATGAAAGATAAAAAATTATTTTTTTTAAATTTGATTTTGAGAATAAATTTCATCCTTAATTAAACATCACATTAATTACATAAATACAAACCTAACATTATTCAATTTAAATAAAAAATCAATAAATATATTACGTAATAAACATTATAATGATTGTTTATTTTATAATTATGAAACACTTATATTAATTTACTTATTTTAATTTTTATTCATAATTTTTAGGCATAATCTATAAAAATAATATTTTATTTTTCATTTAATATTGATTTACTTGTTTTATGATATATTTGCAAGTTTTCATTTTATTTACCAGTAATAAATAAATTTACCAGTTTTATAATAATTTACTTGTTTTACCTTTCTTTTATAAATCTTATCATCCATTTCAAAAAATTATGTTTTATTTTACGGTTAGTGTTGATCTGCTATTTTTATGTTATATTTGCAAGTTTTTATTTTGTTTACCAATAATACATTAATTTACTAGTTTTACATTAATTTACTTGTTTTATCTTCCATTTACAACTCTTATTTTTCATTTCCAAAATTTATGTTTTATTTTACACTTCATGTCGATATACTAATTTTATGTTATATTTGTAAGTTTTTATTTTATTTACTAGTAATACATTAATTTGCCAGTTTATAGTAATTTACTTATTTTACCTTCTATTTACAAGTCTTTTGTTTCATTTTTAAAATGAGCCATTATGCCGTGATTAAAATTACGGCATCAATATCGTAATTCAATATAAATTATGTAAATGAAACATTAAACTTATAAATTTAACATAAAACATGTAAATCAACATTAACTGTAAAATAAAATATAAATTTTAGAAATTCAACATAAGACTTGTAAATAGAAGGTAAAATGAGTAAATTAATATAAAATTGATAAATTGATGTATTATTAGTAAATAAAATAAATACTTGTAAATATAACATAAAACTCGTAAATCAACATTAAGTGCAAAATAAAACATAAATTTTAGAAATTAAACATAAAATTTGTAAATGAAAAATAAAACAAGTAAATTAATATAAAACTAGTAAATTGATGTATTACTAGTGAACAAAATAAAAACTTGTAAATATAACTTAAAACTAGTAAATCAACATTAACTGTAGAAATAAAACATAAATTTTAAAAATGAAACAAAAGACTTGTAAATTGAAGGTAAAATAAGTAAATTACTATAAAAATGGTAAATTAATGTATTACTAGTAAATAAAATAAAAACTTACAAATATAACATAAAATTAATAAATCGACATGATGTGTAAAATAAAACATAAATTTTGGAAATGAAAATAAGAATTGTAAATGGAAGATAAAATAAGTAAATTAATGTATTATTGGTAGAAAAATAAAAACTTGCAAATATAACATAAAAATAGTAGAACAACACTAACCGTAAAATAAAACATAATTTTTTAAAATGAACCATAAGGCTTATAAAAGGAAGGTAAAATAAGTAAATTATTATAAAACTGGTAAATTTATGTATTACTGGTAAATAAAATGAAAACTTGCAAATATATCATAAAACAAGTTAATCAATATTAATTGAAAAATAAAATATAATTTTTGTAGATTATGCCTAAAAATTATGAATAAAAATTAAAATAAGTAAATTAATATAAGTGTTTCATAATTATAAAATAAACAATCATTATAATGTTTATTACGTAATATATTTATTGATTTTTTATTTAAATTGAATAATGTTAGGTTTGTATTTATGTAATTAATGTGATGTTTAATTAAGGATGAAATTTATTCTCAAAATCAAATTTAAAAAAAATAATTTTTTATCTTTCATAATTGTTGTAAGATGAAGTTATTTTGTATATTTCTACCATTTTTCAATAACAACCCTATATAATCTCTAAGTACAAGTAAAAACTTTGAAACTATATAAAATATGCATAAGACTCAAAATAAGATTTAATTTTATTGATTTTTTTATATGTGTCTAATAATATAAGAATTTTATTTTATTTTATTTTTGTTTGATCCACATCAAGATAAATAATTGTGCTTAATTAACTTATGTAATAAATAGGTATTATTATAGAAAATAAGAAAACAAAGTATACAAATGTCATCGAATAAATATATAATTTATGGTTAAACCAATTCAATAAAACTTATTCTACTTTTTTATGATAATTTTTTGTTTAATTAATGAGTAATTTTTTTATTTAACTAAAGAAAAATATTTTTTTTGTAAATGAATAAAATATTTTTCACTAAAATTCTGTAGAAAATTTATTAAAATTTTTAAATAATTAATAATATTGTATGAATTTACTGGTTTTACTTTATATTTATTAATTATATATGTAATTTATAATATTTATATTTATTACGATATTGATGTCGTAATGAGAATTTTAAAATTTATGTTTTGTTTACTAGTAATACATCAATTTACTAGTTTTATATTAATTTACTTATTTTATCTTGCATTTACAAATTTTATGTTTTATTTTTAAAATTTATGTTTTATTTTGTACTTAATGTTAATTTACAAGTTTTATGTTATATTTACAAGTTTTTATTTTATTTAGTAATAATACATCAATTTATTAATTTTATATTAATTTACTCATTTTATCTTCTATTTACAAGTCTTATGTTGAATTTTTAAAATTTATATTTTATTTTACAGTTAATATTGATTTACATATTTTATATTAAATTACAAGTTTTATGTTTTATTTACATAATTTATATTGAATTACGATATTAATACCGTAATTTTAATCACGACATCATAGAATGATCCTTATTTATTATATTTTCAGTTATTAGTTTAAAACTAACAGATGTGAATTATCTAATATTTCTCCTCTCATCAAGTAAGGTGAAAAAAAATATGAGAATGAATCTCTCACGAATCGCTTTATTTCAAAAACAAAAAATGAAATGTGCGGGGATACTTTTGTAATTAAAATAGAAAAAGGATTTGATAAGAGTTTTCGAGTGGTGGGAACAGCATCGCTCTTTAAATTTAGGATTTGACGAGTTTCTCGGAGCCTAGTTGAGTCTTTGTATTCGGCCTTGTTGATTCTGCTCCAACATCAATTAAGCTACCCAAATTTGTTCTTCCGTTGGAGAAGGTTCTTATACACCGTACATGCCCGGAGAAAAGATCTTCGTCAGCTGTTAAAAGGGAAAAAAACTAAAATATACTATATTATGCTAAACGAATAGATCCAAAGCCATCTCAGCATAACCAGTTTCTCATATTATCTAATATTGATAAAATATATATGTATCTATGTTTCGATGAACGAAGCATCCCAATTCTCCTAAATTTTGGAAATTGCTTCCTCTGTAAGTAAGAAGAAAATTTTTGTCAGTTGACCAATAAGATGGAAACTTAAGATTCAGCAATGTAATTATTCAATTGAGACAAGCTACAATCAGTCAACAACAGAGGTAAGCTTCCTTCCTCTTAGAGGTTATACTTTTAAACCCATTTCCTAGAACTTGAGCCAAAGATACCGTCAAAGATTTGCAGCCACAACTAATATTGCAGTCAATAGTCCATCGATGTCGCTGTCAGAAATTTCCATGAATTTACTCAAATGATGTTAATTTGAAGGCCTTGTTAAATCTTAGTAGCCAGGATTGAGCTGATAGAGAAGCAGAAAGCGCAGCAATGGAGGTAGAGCAAATTCTGCACATGAATGGAGGAGAAGGAGAAAACAGCTATGCTAACAACTCACCAACACAGGTAATAATTGCTCTTTTATTGACTCACAAGCTTCAATGATCAACAGAATTATCAAATCATGCTTCTGCTTAATTATACGTTTTTATGTCTTATATTATTTTCAGAAAGAAGCAATCTTGAAAGCAAAGCCTCTACTAGAACAAAGCTTGAATGATCTGTATTGCAACGGCTTTCCAGACTTAATAAGATTTGCAGATATGGGGTGCTCTTCAGGGCCTAATGCATTTTGCCAACATGGGAAGCTATTGATTCCCTGGACAAGATTAGTCATCACCAGAATCGTAAACCACCCGTTTTGCATTCTTTTCTCAATGACCTTCCTGGAAGTGATTTCAACACCGTTTTCAAATCCCTGCCAAGCTTCTATGAGAGAGTGAGGACAGAAAAGGGACATGAATTTGCTTCATGTTTCGTAGCTGCAAGCCCTGGATCTTTCTATGCGAGGCTATTTCCTCCCAATTTCCTTGACTTGGTTTACTCTTCTTACGCTCTCCACTGGCTCTCTCAGGTTAGAATTTTGATCCGGTGTTGATTTTTCCTATAATCTTTTAATAATTTTATGACAAGTGTACGATTAGAGCCGTTTATATACTTATATAATAATTATCAATCATATCCTTTTAAAAAATCAGCACAATAAATCAGATCGAATTTATCAATCACCTTGGTCATCAGTTCCCTTGATTTAATGGTTTTTCAGATGCCTCAAGGGCAAGGGAGTGAATCTGATGTCCATGAAGCATACTTGAATCAATTTGAGAGCGATTTCTTAACGTTCCTCAAATTTCGATCTGAGGAGTTGAAACCTGAAGGTCGTATGGTTCTCACACTTCTATACAAAGACAATTTTCATGCTACTCCTGGAGAGCCAATGTTGATGGTATTAAAAGACATGGTCTCTGAGGTATTCTTTCCCCTCTATCACGCTTTCTAAGACATGCTAAAAATTAATTTTATTATTCATCTTGTGTGTATATATATATATATATATATATATATGTATCTCATGACTAATATATTAATATAAAATGGACAATCTTATTTTTCTCCTTCGTTTTGATTGTTTCATTCATTTCAGGGGTTGATCGAAGAATCAAAAGTGAAATCATTCGAAGATTTTCCACTCTATAGAGCAAGTATTGACGAAGTGAAGCAAATTGTGAAAAGAGAAGGATCGTTTGAAATCCATCAGCTTGAAACATTCGACGTAAGTTGGTTGGTAGGCTTTGTCGACAGTGTTGATAACAAAGGCTCGGACAAGTACGCAAGAGGCAAGTATGTGACGAAGCATGTGAGGGCAGTGGGAGAGTCATTTCTGACTAATCTTTTTGATGATGATATCGTGGAGGAGATCTATCGTCGATTTGCAACGAAGGTGACTGATGAGATTTTGGAAAGGGGCGAGGAGCTTATGCAAGTCTACTCGTTTCCTTGGTAAAGAAATGATGATCATCAATTCATCATCAGTTTCTCTCTAGCTTTATAAATAAAGACATGATTATGGCCAATTAATTCCTGCATTACGTACAGTTATCCAATTATATGATGTATTGGACTACTGAGATTCCTGGTGGGGGTGGGTGGGTGGTTTAAATGTATCTTGTTCTCTATCTTTTTCGGGTGGTTGGGGTAAGGCTCCTGAGTCCCTATCTAAATGTGAAACGTCGTGACTCGTGACTGTTTTTTTTTTTTTTTCTCTTTTCCCTGTTTTTTTCCCTCTTCAATAAAGTTTTTAGTCATTTGGTTGAGTTTTGCAATAAAAGGAAAAATAATATTATATGCAAACTTCTAATACATTGCTATTTAAATTCTCTGACGGCAGCTCTGCAGCATTTAGTGTTTCTAATATGCCTGATCTGTTGAGTCATGCTGATATTTACTTAAAAAATAAAATTTAGGCTAATTTAAAAGGGTAAAAAAATAAAAGCAAGCATGTAGGCTAACTTTTACTAAAAATCTTTCTCATCCTTATCATTAATAATTAATGACACTGACTCAAACAAAAAATCTTTCTCACCCTTATTGGTAATAATTAATATCACTGACTCAATAAATATATCTTAATAGGTCAATCACATTCATTGATTATGTGTATTTAAATTAAAAATAATAAAAAAAATTCACGTGTCATACCTACTAGATGATTGTATTACTTCAAAATAAAATTTTTTTCATTTTGTCATCTTTATTGTCAATTTATTCAATCTTCATAATCTCCAATCGACTTGACTTGATCTCCTTAATTTCATTCGAATCCTCTCCTAATATCATTTTTCCTAAGATTTGTAAGAGAATATGACATTTGTAATTTAAGTGTATTTGGGTTAGGATCTAATTTACTTTTAATTTTTCTTCATGAACGCCAAAATGTATAGATTTAGTGGCTAACTAAAATAGATTAACTAACAAGCAATAAACAGATGTTAACTCTATAATATGCCGCTTCTTTTTCTTTGTGTATAACGTTATTTTCTTTTTTACTTCTTCATATATATGAACACTTTCATGGCTTTTTTATTTTTTATTTAAACCCATCTTTTAGTCTTTTGTATTTGATTTATTACAATGATCACGAATAAATTAATTATGAAACAAAAATCAGAAAAATAACGTATTCTCCCTCAATTTTAATTTAAAACATTTACATCAAACTTGAATGGACTTTTGACATTTATCCTCTTCAAATTTAAAAAACTACACTTAACTCACCTAAATTAATAATTTAGGTATTTTATAATAAAAAATTCACATTACCCTCAATCAATATAAATTATTTTACAAATAATAAACATTTGTTAAGATGAAATATTATAAATGTGGTATGACAATATTGTTTTTAATAAACTGAATTAATTACTTAATTACAATCCAAACCTCCAAACATTCTGAATAATTTTATTTAATATATGTTCTTTTTATAAATCGATTTGAAGTTCTAAATCAACAAGAGTGCGAGACATTCACGGAATAATAGTTATAAAATTTAATTAAGCAAAACAAAAGCCAAAGTTAATTTATCTTTTTCCAACGACCTCCAAGATCAATTCGACAATGAAACTCTTCAAGCAATGATCTTATCTATGTCATTTCTCTTGATGCGATATAAAAAAGACTTTTCGAGAGTCACTTAGTCCTCTCTTCTCTTAAAAAGATGCGAGTGTGGGCAAGTCGATCAAAGTTAGAGCGGAGAGGAATGTTTACTGATTGTTGTTAATTTATCTTTTTTCCAACGACCTCCCTTTTTTTCATAGTTAAACAATTTCCCTGGTTAATAGCAACATCTTTCAGAAAAGAAGAGGATGAAAGAGCCATGGTGATGGCGAGGAAGCACGAAGTGGTTTTGAAGGAATGGTTTTGTTTTTGATGTGTTTTTCTTCAAATCCAAAGCATTGTTGTTTTTGGGGTATGATACCAAATAAATCTTGAACTTTTTCAGAATTAAAATCTTTTTCTCACCTGCAATTCGAAATAAAGGAGAATGAAGAGGAGTCGTAAGAAAGCGGGGTTATTTTTGGAATTAAAGAGGTTATGGTTTTGGGTCTCATGGTCCATCATAAATTGGATGAATTTTAAATAATATTTAAGGAATGGAGTGAGGAATTAAGAAAAAAAATTCTCAAATTCTTAATCACGTTGAGTTTAATTTTGTATTCTTCACCTCATCTCAATCCCCATTGTATATAAATATTTTTTAAAATTTTTATTTAATAACTTTTGTTGTTATCAATTACAATATTAGTTGGTTAATAAATTTTTATTTTATTTATACCTAATATAAATGGGTTAGAACAAAAAGAAAACTATATAATATAATTATTTTTCAATTCTAAAAAAATGTTATGTTTTTTCTCTTAAAATACTACTCTTTTCAAATATTTTATAGTTTGGATATAATTTCAATATATTATTTTAAATTTTTAAATTTTTAATAATTTAAATATTTTATAATATGATGATAATTTTATTTAAGTCTTTAATTTTTAATTTATTAAAAATATATATTTATATATACTATAAAATAAGTAAATAGATAATAAGATGAGAAAATCATTCTCCATATATAGATTCTATATTTCATCCCACTAAATTTATTAAAAATGAAGTGGAAAATAAAAAGAAATTTTTAATGTGACAAAAATAGGATAGACTTTCCCTACCCCACCCTACTCGTCATTCATAGGTTTCATTGAAAATTTCTTTGATGATGTTTTTGTCATCTGAATTGAGGATAAATTGGTAATTTTATGATGTTGAGGGTAAATTAGTAAATTATGAGATTGAGGGTAGTATAATTTCGGATGATATTAGTAAATTACGAATATGGGATTAATACGGTAAGCCGGGAAAATTGAGAATTGTAATGTTAGGACGAACATTTATTTTAAGCGTTATTTTTGTGAGATTAGTTCGAATTGTATTTATGGAAAGTAATTATATCATTTCTGTAAAATAGGTGGATCTGCAGACGAGAATTTACCTGCGAACTGGGGTGATAGCTAGAGTCCGAAATTGTCATCGTGAGTGGAATATAATAAAATTATTTTATTTTTATATAGTAAGGCTTGTTTATGAATTGAATATTTAAAGTGCTTACATTAAATGGTTCTCCGAAATTAAATGTTTATTCCGTATAAATATTTCGTTAAATTATATTTATTTAATTATGCTCCGTATTGATTTTAAAATAGTAAAAGAGATTATTGATTTCCGAACATGATTTAAAGTGCTTTTATGTGGATTTCGAGCATGATTTTAAGAGTATATGATTTGATCTTGAACGTGATTTAAAAGTGTATATATGTTGATTTTGAGCATGATTTAAAGAGTATATGATGGATGTTGGCATGATTTAAAATGTATATATATATTGATTTCGAGTATGATTTAAAGCATGATTTAAAGTGTATATATATAATGATTTCGATCATGATTTTAAGTTTTAAGCAAATAGTTGTTCCCTCCAGATGAGATGAGATAGTAGGCCTTGGGGTCCGGTCCGAACACACATATAGGCTTTGTGTCGTGTGTTTGGGCGCTTCGCCTTGGGGCATATGCATGCGACGGATATTGAGATATGAGACCGGATGGTCCGAACATGATGTCCAAGATGGCGTATCATAGCACGTCCGTTGAGATCCGGGGTATGAGTTATGCTGATAAGCATGAGATGGTACGTCCTTTCGTCTATCCGTGTAGCTCCGGGCATGATGGTACTCAGATAGTACATCATTGCCGTCCGTTGAGGCCCGGATATGACTAGATTATCCCCTGGATATTTGTTTAAGGATATTTGTATTATTTAGTATTTGATATTTCAGCACGAGATGATATTTCAATATGAGATGATATTTCAATATGAGATGTTTTTTATTGATTTTGTGAGAGTATCAATTTTGCTTATGTTCATAATATGATTGAATTGAAAGTAATTTTTACATTAAAATAATTATTTGAGAAAAGTAATTATGCAAGTGATGCATTTCTTGTTGAAAGTATTTTATGTTTTAAAAGCTATTATCCACTCACTGAGCTCACTGAGTTTTATACTCATTCCATTTTATTATATTTTCCCCCCCCTCCCCAGGAGATTATAGGTACAACAGTTAACCTAGTGGCTGTACATAGTTGGAGTCATTTGGGCCACTGAGGTTGTTTGAGGCTATAGATTAATTATTTTCTTTTGGTTAATGTATAAACATCCTATTTTAGAATTATACTAGGAATGTGATATATGATTTATGAAACGTGTGTATTATTGGATATGTCACCGGATGAGATTGGGTTGATGTAGTTGATGTATAATAAATGATTTGGGAGTGCTTGTGTTGTAATTGCAGGTTTGGAAATGTTATATATTTAGGGGAAGTTCTGCCGAAATTTCGATAGAATTCTCATTAATAAGATGATTTTAATATTTAAGTTTCAATTGCTTAAGATAGGTCGTCTCTGGGAATAGGGTGGGTCGTCTTGGTTGGTATCAGAGCATGGTTTTAGATTTTGTAGACTTTACTTGTTTAGGAAGAATAAGTTTATAATTTTGATAAGGAGGAATTCATATTTTGTGGGCACCATCATGAATTGTCATAGTGGTAGACGTGGCTGTGGCCGTGGTCGTAGGCGACCATTAGCTGGGTTGACTCCTAGTGTTGTACACATGGGGCAAGTGAAGTTATTATGGGTATATTATCTATCTTTGACTGTAAAGCACATATTCTTATTGATCCTGGATCTACACATTCTTTTGTTTCCCGTACGTTTGCTAAGCATGTAGAGCGAGAGCCTGAATCACTAGATTGTGATTTAGTTGTTAGTACACCTACGGGAGAGTCACTTCTTGCCAAAAGTGTGTATCGGAAGTGTGTATCGAAATTGTGTGATTAGAATGGGTGAACAGGAATTTGAGGCGAATTTGATTGTTATTGATATTTGAGATTTCGATGCTATCTTGGGTATGGATTGGCTTGCATCTCATTATGCTACGGTGGATTGTTTCAAGAAAGAAGTTGTGTTTAATAAGCCAGGGAAAAGTGTGGTGAAATTTTGTGGGGAGCGCAAAATTTTACCCTCATGTGTCATTTCCACCATTAATGCGAGACCGTTGCTTAGAAAATGATGCTCAGCTTACTTAGCATATGTGGTGGACACTAAAGTTCAAGAGTTGAAATTGAAGGATATTCCAGTAGTCCAAGAGTTCCCAAATGTATTTCCAGATGAACTACCGGGGATGCCACCTGATAGGGAGATTGAGTTTTCCATCGACTTAGTTCTTGGAACATCTCCCATATCTATGGCACCGTACAGGATGGCTCCAGCAGAATTGAAGGAACTTAAAGTTCAACTACAGGAATTAGTGGATAAAGAGTTTATCAGGCCTAGTGTTTCCCCTTGGGGAGCTCCAGTTTTATTTTTTTAAGAAGAATGATGGTACCCTCAGACTTTGCATTGACTATCGGCAGTTAAACAATATTACGATATGCAATAAGTATCCACTTCCGCGTATTGATGATTTGTTTGACCAACTTCAGGAGGTTAAGGTATTTTTTAAGATTGACTTGCGATCGGGATATCATCAGCTTAAAATTAAAGAGGACGATATTCCTAAAACATCATTCAGAATCCGATATGGACATTACGAGTTTTTGGTGATGTCGTTTGGGTTGACTAATGCTCCAGCAGCTTTTATAGATCTTATGAATAGGGTACTTCACCAATATTTAGATCGATTCGTAATTGTGTTCATCGATGATATTTTGGTGTATTCCTGAAATAAAGAAGAACATGCTGATCACTCGCGGATGGTTCTGCAAACTTTAAGAGAAAAATAACTTTATGTCAAGTTTAGTAAGTGTGAATTCTGGTTGGACATGAGTGTATCAACCGATGGCATTTATGTCAATCCCCAAAAGATTGAAGCGATTGTGAAATGGGAACGACTTACAAATGTCACAGAGGTTCGGAATTTCCTTGGTTTGGCAGGGTACTATCGTCGATTTGTAGAGGAATTCTCTAAGATTGCCACTCCGCTAAAGCAATTAACTAGAAAGAATGCCAAGTTCCAGTGGAATGATGAATGTGAAAAGAGTTTTCAAGAACTCAAGACACGTCTTACCTCAGCATCAGTTCTTACACTTTCATCGGCCAATGAAGGGTTTGTGGTATACAGTGATGCCTCCAGGCAAGGATTGGGTTGTGTGTTAATGCAACATGGGAAAGTAGTAGCCTATGCTTCTAGACAATTTAAAAAGCATTAACAAAATTACCCAACACATGACCTAGAGCTAGCAGCGGTGGTGTTTGCACTTAAAATATGGAGACATTATTTGTATTGGGTAACTTGCTAAATTTTCACTGATTATAAAAGTCTCAAGTATTTGTTTACTCAGAAAGACTTAAATTTGAGACAGAGAAGATGGACGGAGCTAATTAAGGATTATGAATGCACTATTGGTTATCATCTTGACAAAGCGAATGTAATGGCTGATGCATTGAGTAAGAAATCTTCTGGTTCTATGGCTCATATGCGAGTGGCCAATATACCTCTGTTAATCGAGCTGAGATCTTTGGGAGTTGAGTTGAATGCCGATAATTGCGGAGCTTTGATAGCTAATTTTCAAGTTAGGCCGACTTTGATTGATAAAGTCCATCGGATGCAAACACAGGATCCCCAGTTAATGAAGTTGATAAAGGATGTGCAAAAAGGTTTACGAACCGATTTCATGGTGAGAGATGATAGAGTTTTAGTCATGGGTAATAGACTGTGTGTACCGGATATTGAAGAGCTAAAGAATGAGATCATGGAAGAAGCTCATTGTTCAGCTTATGTGATGCATCCCAGAAATACAAAGATGTACCATACCTTAAGGGACTATTATTAGTGGCAAGGCATGAAAAGAGAGATTGCAGAATTTGTTTCTCGATGTTTGGTTTGTCAGCAGGTTAAAGCCGAGCATCAGAGACCTGCAGGGTATCCCCAGCCGCTTCCTATTCCTGAGTGGAAATGGGAGCATATTACTATAGACTTTGTATCGGGCCTTCCGCGTACCCAACGTGGACATGACAGTGTTTAGGTGGTTGTAAATAGACTTACAAAATCTGCTCATTTTCTACCATTCAAAACCACTTATTCAATGGATAAGTTGGGGAGTATTTATGTGGCTGAAATAGTTCGTCTTCATGGAGTACCAGTATATATTTTTTTAGATAGAGATTCTCGGTTTACTTCAAAGTTCTGGACTAGCTTGCAAAATGCTTTAGGTACGAAGTTGAATTTCAACACAGCTTTTCATCCTCAGACTAATGGCCAGTCAAAACGTACAATTCAAACTTTAGAGGATATGCTGCGAGCATGTGTTATGGAAATCAAGGGTAATTGGGACATTTATTTACCTTTGATGGAGTTTGCGTACAACAACAGTTATCAAGCTAGCATCAAGATGGCTCCATATGAGGCTTTGTATGGACGGAACTGCATAACTCCAGTATGTTGGGATGGAGTTGGTGAGCGGAAATTATTTGGCCCAGAATTGGTTCGTAATACTAATGAGCGGGTACAACTTATTCGGGATAGATTAAAATGGTCCAAGATAGACGGAAAAGCTATGCAGATAAGCGTGAAGTGGAACCGGAATTCAATGTTGGTGATAGAGTGTTCCTATGGATATTTCCTTGAAATGAGTACTCGCTTTGAAAGCGTGGAAGCTCGATCCACGTTACATCGGGCCATATGAGATCGTAGAGCGTATTGGTCCATTGGCTTATCGATTAGCTTTACCATCCGAAGTTGTCCGGAATCCATAATGTGTTTCATGTTTCAATGATCCGAAAGTACATGTATGATCCGAGTCATGTTTTATCGAAGCAACCGATTCAGTTGAAGGAGGATTTGACTTACGAAGAGGAGCCAGTTGAGATATTGGAAGGAAAACACAAAGTGTTGCGTTCAAAAACCATTCCTTTGGTAAAAGTGCTGTGGAGGAATCACTCAAAGAAAGAGGCTACCTGGGTATCCAAGGACTCGATGCGAGCTCGAGACCTTATTTATTTCTAATGGTACATAAATTTCGAGGACGAAATTTTTACGAGTGGGGAGGATAGTAACATATGCATTTGCTTTATGTATTTACGTAAATAAATAAATTAAGAGGGGGTTTATGTGATAAATCATGAGGGGTCTAGTTGATATTTTGTGGGTGTTTATAAAAGGAGAAAATCGGGTAAAATTTGAGCTAAACCGAGAGAGAGGAGAGACCACTGACCCGACCCGAACCCGCAGAATCGACCGACCGTTTTCTCTATTTTCGCCACCTCACCGCCGAGCAAGGTGTTAAACGAAGCTTATGAGTCGGTCGTCCACCCCTGACCGTCCTTGCTGCTGGAAAACGCGTGAACGCACGGCGAAGCTTCGAAATTTCGCGGGTTTTGCATGGATGATCGCCACCTATTCCGACTGCCTTTGGCCGCACCACCTGTTGCAAAAGCTTCCCCACCTTACCATCTTCCATTCCCGACTAGTCACCGACACCGAGGAGGCCGAATTGCCGCCGTCCAATCACCCCAAGGAGCCGCAGCTTCAGGAGCTCGATTCGGCTTCGCCGCCGCGCGTGGGAGGACATCACCAGCACCGTCGGACTCACCTCGACGAGAAGTGTCTAGCCCGAGCTTCCCCACCGCCATTGGGTGAATTCCGATCAACGTTGACCGGAGGGGCATTTTGGTAATTTTGCGTGTTGAGGGTAATTTTGTAATTTCTAGCTTTGAGGATGTTTTTGTCATCTGAATTGAGGATAAATTGGTAATTTTATGATGTTGAGGGTAAATTAGTAAATTATGAGATTGAGGATAGTATAATTTTGGATTATATTAGTAAATTACGAATATGGGATTAATACGGTAAGCCGGGAAAATTGAGAGTTGTAATGTTAGGACGAACATTTATTTTAAGCGTTATTTTTGCGAGATTAGTTCGAATTATATTTATGGAAAGTAATTATATCATTTATGTAAAATAAGTGGATCTGCGGATGAGAATCTACCTACGGACTTGGGTGATAGCCGAGTCTGAAATTGTCACTGTGAGTGGAATATATTAAAATTATTTGATTTTTATATAGTAAGGCTTGCTTATGAATTGAATATTTAAAGTGCTTTCATTAAATGGTTCTCTGAAATTAAATGTTTATTCCGTATAAATATTTCGTTAAATTATATTTATTTAATTATGCTCCGTATCAATTTTAAAATAGTAAAAGAGATGATTGATTTCCGAACATGATTTAAAGTGCTTTTATGTGGATTTCGAGCATGATTTTAAGAGTATACGATTTAATCTTGAACGTGATTTAAAAGTGTATATATGTTGATTTTGAGCATGATTTAAAGAGTATATGATGGATCTTGGCATGATTTAAAATGTATATATATATTGATTTCGAGTATGATTTAAAGTATATATATATAATGATTTCAATCATGATTTTAAGTTTTAAGCAAATACCCCCGTTCCCTCCAGATGAGATGAGATAGTAGGCCTTTGGGGCCCGTCTGAATACACATATAGGCTTTGGGCCGTGTTTTTGGGCGCTTTCGCCCTTTGGGGGTATATGCATGCAGACAGATATTGAGATATGAGACCGGATGGTCCGGACACGATGTCGCAAGATGGCGCATCATAGCACGTCCGCTGAGATCCGAGTATGAGTTATGCTCGATAAGCATGAGATGGTACGTCTTTTCGCTCTATCCGTGTAGCTCCGTGCATGATGGTACTTAAATAGTACATCATTGCCGTCCGTTGAGGTCCGGATATGACTAGATTATCCCCTGGGTATTTATTTAAGGATATTTGTATTATTTAGTATTTGATATTTTAACACGAGATGATATTTCAATATGAGATGTTTTTATTGATTTTGTGGCGATGATCGGTTTTGCTTATGTTCATAATATGATTGAATTGAAAGTAATTTTTACATTAAAATAATTATTTGATAAAAGTAATTATACAAGTGATGCATTTCTTGTTGAAAGTATTTTATATTTTAAAAGCTACTATCCACTCATTGAGCTCACTAAGTTTTATATTCATTTCATTTTATTATATTTTTCTCCCCGAGAGATTACAAGTACAACAGATTAACCAAGCAATTGTACATAGTTGGAGTCATTTGGGCCAATCGAGGTTGTTTGAGGCTATAGATTAATTATTTTCTTTTGGTTAATGTATAAACATCCTATTTTAGAATTATACTAGGAATGTGATATATGAACTATGAAACGTGTGTATTATTGGATATGTCACCGGATGAGATTGGGTTGATGTAGTTGATGTATAATAAATGATTTGGGAGTGCTTGTGTTGTAATTGCAAGTTTGAAAATGTTATATATTTAGGGAGGTTCTGCCGAAATTTCGGTAAAATTCTCATTAACATGATGATTTTAATATTTAAGTTTCAATTGCTTAAGATAGGTCGCCTCCGGAAATAGGGTAGGTCGTCTCAAAAATACAAAAATAGAGAAAATTCTATATTAGCCTCCACACAATTAATATA